>KN508477.1:18887-35090 GCA_000787155.1 Scartelaos histophorus | reverse complement strand
AATGTGTTTTAAAGGTGCATTATGTAACTTCTGTCATCTGCTTGTTTCTATGGATCTGTCAGTGCTCTGTCATGTTCCACAGTAAGATATTAAACTGCTCTACTTCATATTTATCAATTAGAGGTGGTTTTATAGCTCAAAAGAACCTAAAAAAACAGGCAAGGCTGCCTCTCCACAGATCTGGCCTGTTTGGTGTCCATAAAGAGAGAAAGGTTTAATGCCATACTGTGAAACATTCCAGACAAAACAATAGCATTTCCATGAAAACAAACATTTGGCAGACCCTCCACCCAAAAAGTTACACAGTGCACCTTTAAGGAAAAAGAAAATCAGATAATAGATCATTAAATAAAAAAAGATCATTTACCTTTGTGACAGAGAAGATGTAAATGGCCCCTTGCTCTTTCTTTAACTCGCTCATAAACATTGGTGCACCAACAAGAAGTAAGTCCGTAACTCCATCTTGGTCCACATCCAAGGGGCATAACACACTCCCAAAATATGAGCCAATCTAAGAAATCAAACTAAATGAGTTTTAAACTAAGTTAAGTATGGAAAAAAAGAAACCAGAACGTACCTGTTTTCCTCTTTCAGAGTCGACCACATGGACGAGCTTCTGTGTGTTCATGGTGTAGACAATGACCTGTCCTGAATGGTTTGAGCGAGGAGCTCCAGCCACATAATACTCTGTGTAGCCATCGCTCAGTGTGCTCACAGAGTAACCTGGAAGCATTTTTACTTGTAACATCTGGTTCTATGTAACATTAGGTCCACTGCTCGCTTACATGGAGATGTTATTGCTTTGCCATGAATGTTCCGTAATATGACTTTACTGGAGACCAGTATTTAAAGGCACTGGGTAAAGTTATGGATCAGATCTGTGAAAAGGCAACCCTGTTCACAGTAATGTGCATTACAAGTTTTGCAAAACGCCTGTAGTTTCAGACAATTTCACAACTACACTGTGGCACATCCCAGACAAAGCAATAACAAAGCAATAATAACTGGGGACAAGGCTGCAGGAAAATACACAGTGCACCTTTAAAGCAATAACAGTCAGCATCAAATAATTTATATCAGTATTTAAATATTTGAAGTCATATGAAACAGTAGTTGTGTTTTTATGCAATGACAACAATTTATATTTTATTTGTCCTACTTAAAATCAAAATATGCCGTTCTTGTGTTTGAGAAAATAGAAGTGAGAGACGTTAACTTTACCCAGTAAAGAGCTGTGGTTCCTGTCCTGAAGAGTTGTTTCAAAGGCAGTGGAAGGAAGAATATCCACTTGTGTCCCACTCTGATGAACAACTGTCCCACTCCACCCGTAGGCCCCCACTGCTCCCATCATCATCATGTCCTGAAAAATCCAAATAATATAGGTGACAAATATATATTATTAGGAACAAATTTGGTATAAACATTGTCACATAAACCCTTGTACAGTGTGGTTCCATGTCAAATAAAGTTAAAGTTACACTGTGCTGCTTTTCTACTAGGGTCCCACCTAATCCCCATGAAGATGCTACTGCTTTGTCCCGAGTGTTCCACAGTGTGGTACAAAAGTTATCTAATAAGAAGACAAGTGATGCTACTAAGCCAAGCTCTGATAATGGTCATGCAATATTAATAATATTCTATGTTTTACTTAGTTCTATGTTTCATTCGCAGTCAAAAGGACATAAGAAGTAAGTAATCTTACCTGTTGACTTGAGTAGTGAGCACTGAATCCAACCTGGGACATCTCCATCTTGAAGTTTTCCCCTCCTTTGCCGGTGCCTTTAAGAAAGGAGAGATGTGAATACCTGGAGCTGTTAACCCCTACTTATTAAGACATGCCGTGACCTGCAGTGACATCATAGTGTAGATGAACAGGAAGCAAAATCACAGCTTTAAAAAACATGCACACCTTCAATGTTAAAAATGCGAGTCCCCAGTGTTCCTGCGATATTGGAGAGGGCGACCTCATCAGACACATTGAAGAAGAACTTTTCCGTTGGAGAACTCGCAATAGATTTGATTTCTGCGATCAAGTTTTCTGTGTCAATGTTGTTTCTGGTGTAATAACCCAAGATCTAAAACCAAACAGGAAACGGGACAAAAAACTATGATACAATAATACATACACACATTATAATTAAAGGTATATAACTTACAGCAATTCCAAAGCGTGTGACTTTATTGTTTTCGCAGATGTTGATGGCTGTATCTCTGATGCCACTGTCATGGGATTCTCCATCAGTAACCACAACCATGACGTTTGGCGCTTTAGCTCGTCCCCCATAGGTCTCAGTGAAGAGAAACATACTGATGCATACATATAGACACGCTAATTATGATGACACATAAGGTTAACTAAAAACAATATGCTATAGAAAGTAGAGTGTTATGGCTTGGTTAGAACTGAATCAATCCATACGTTTCAGTGACAGAAAGTTAGCACTGTTTCAATAGCAATTAATCATTAAAAAACAAATACTTTTGAATGATCAGGTCACAGGAAGCTGAAACCCATGAATAGGGTGAGGTTGCCTTGATATTATAGTATCTGATTATGTTAGTATTTCTGATGGTGGAAAAGGTGGCCACTGGTCTGGGAAATATTCTTTTTAAGTACATCTTTTCTTGTGTCTTGGCCTAATATTTACCATGAAAATAACCATAAAACACAAAGTAAAATCTGTATTCTGAAGTTCATTGAGATGAAAAACTATAAACCTGTAAACAGGAACCAGAAAATGTCTCTTTTTTTGTTTTTTCTGTCATGGAAAACTAGCCAACTGTAAATGTCCTTTTATGTTACAGTTGTGGCACTTGCTCTGCCTGGAATGTTGCACAGTGTGACATTAAACAGCTCTCCCTTACAATACAGGCGGTTTGACTGTGAGCGGGCTCGTCTCTCCACAGAGCCGACCTGTAACTTGGTCTGGTTTTGTCTCCATGATAATAGAAAGGTTTAATACCATATTGTGAAACGTTCCAGACAAATAACATCCGCGGAGAAAAGCAAGTGAAAAATGGCTCAGTGGACCTTTAATAGTCACACATTTAAATATGACTCTGTGTTAAATGCAAGAACTCACCAGGCGTGTTGAAGGGCATTGAAGGTGTTTGTTGAGTGGCCGTACATTTGTGTTATTCTTGACGTTGCTTCCAACACGTCCTCTTTGTTGCCGTAGGCATTAAGATGAAACTCCACTTGAACACCCACCGAATACTGAAGCACACTCACCTGGAATTACAACAAAAGCAGTGATCGGATCACAACAGGTTTTGATGATTTTGTAACTTTTTGTGGTGGGATTGTAGTAAATATTTATCATATTTTACAAGAGTCAGTTTGTTAATAAAAACGTTGAAAGAAATTTGCAAACAGCAGGAAGTAGTAGAGCTTTAAAAAATGTAGAGCTGTAAAAATGGCTAGCAATTTCAGCATTTTTTTTTTAAAATCTCAGATTTGAGCTGAAAATAGACAAACCCGTGTTTTGTCCCATCCGATGTCAAGTGATAGTATCAGCTTCCTTACAAATTCATTCATAGGTTCCCAAGGATAAATACTGTTAGAACCATCCAGGACAATAACGATGTCCATAGGACCGCCACACTCTGCAAAAATGAACACATTCAGTAAAAAATATTCCACAATTTTATTATTAGCATTATGATAAAAATATTGCACTGGATACACAATTAAACTAAAATATGTACCACTATCTACAAAATGATCACAAGGTAGTGTCTGTGGTGTTTTGTGGTGTTTTGTGGTCACCCATAGACAATAAGACACTGGTCATTGTTAAATTGAGGGCAAATTGTGAGATTATGAAGTTCTTAATGGCCATAATATTACTCCTGATTCATGCACATAATTGTTCACTGCAGCATGCACAGGACTGAACAGAGTAGAAGTGGAGCTATTGTAAATTACCTACTACCTCACCACTTCTCCAGAGTTGACCTGCTCCTTCATCACGTCAATCCAAATATTACTCCTCTCCACTCACCTCCCCCTCATCCAATCAGTGCCCAGTCTGCCCAAATTAGCCCAACCACTCCGGCTTGTGCCACGCCCCACCTTCTCTCCAGCACTTCCCATCTCATCATCCTCATCATCCTTTTCAGTCTCCTCAGCCTCACCTCTTCCACTTCCAGTATCCAGGCCTCAGGGGAAAACATCTCCTAAACATCATCTAACTGTGCAGACATTTCACCACAATGTCTGGGGTCTGAGCGCCGAAAATAACTCATTCAAATAAAAATAACTCATTTATCTTTGTGTGTGTCTGAGTTGAATTATCAATGAACCTTTAAACTACAACAAAGGTATACATATCTAAATATTTTACTTTGCACAGCAGGAGAGAAGGCTGCTTGGGGTTGAAATAGAGGACTCATTTTGGTGCAGATTCCTGGATAGAAATCTTGATCACCACAGCGCTGCGCCCACAATGGACCACAAGTCTACCAGAAGCAAAGCATATGAGTCAACTTAAAGGTAAAATGTGCCAAATTATGATCTGAAGTATTAGTATTAGATGTGATTGTATTCATTTAATGTTAGCTGGTGCATCATACAAAAAAGCCTACAAAAATATACCATGTAACCAGTGACTGCAGGCATCCTGGTGAGGGTCAACCCAACGCTCATGTTCTTATCGATTCCAGAGACACCAGGTAAATAAACTGAATCTGTGGATAGAGAAATAATCAGTTCATTGCATTGCCGGACCATATGGACGTGTTATTAGCTGCAGCATTTAAGCAGCTACTTGAGCATTTGTGCGTTGTGGATTTAGTGAAAATTGGTGAAACAGAACCTTGAATATTAAGTTTGTCACACGTGTTTCTTGAGCCTGAGATGGGACACTTGTAAATATCCCCCATTCTGTTTTGGCTGTATCCACTCCACGGAGCGCCAACCAGGAGCCTGGAAGAGATTGAAGTCTGAGCAGATTGGATGATCTTAAGGCAAATTCTAACATGTTTAGATTTTTGGGCCCGACTAATGAAAGAAAATATTGAGCAATACAAGGATTTTTGTTTGTTTCTGTGACAACCAAATCAAAACATTTCTTTTTAGTTCATTAAATGGTAGTTCAGGAAGTGCCTCTTCTGTGTTTTAACTCATTCTGATCCTTCCAGTGCTGAGATGACCTTGTTTTGGATGCATCTCAACTTTGAAGTTATGTTGAGGTTTATTGAGAGCTAAGGGAAGTTAGATTTAAATATCTACTTCCTTCTTTAAAAATCTAAACCAGCTTTAAAATTTACTGTCTCATAATGAGGACTTAACAGTATCACTCACATATCACAACTGACAAGATGTGACAAGTGTAAACTCATCACATTCTGATTTCCTCTTACTCAATCAGCGATAAGCTCCTCTCAAACTCAGCATCACTCCATGGCACACACCACATTAGTCAGTGATAATAACAGGTAAGATATTACACAATTGGAGGAAATTTTAAGTTTATAAGATGCAATTTTCTCTCTTTATGAGATTATAAACCTTAATACATCGCATAACGTTATATAAAAGACTAAAGGAAGACAACACAATTGGATCAGAAGCAATTTAGTAAAACAGTAGAAGTTACTGATAAATTAAAATCAAAAGTATGTATTTATGTTTTTGTTCAGATATAATGGTCTGCAGCTACATATTGTTCTTCTGACAAGAACAGACTGTGAATTATGACTTCATTATGTATATTATGAGCATAGACCGCATATATATCTATATATATCTATACCTTCCTTCCTTCCTTTTATTTGGTCTATGATTATGAGTCATGTTGAGTAAATATATCATACCAGCTCAAATCCGCATTTTGTGTCTTAAACAGTATAAAAATGGCCTACCATTTTCCTTCGTGATTTGTTGCCTGTTGCACTGTGTAGCCAAATTCTTGTTGTGTGGATCCACTGAAAACCTGAGCTCCTGAAGTGCCAATGTTGAAGCAGTGTGAAGGCCAGACTCTATCAGCTGAACAAAGAGAAGTTTGAAAAACAAGTCACCTAACAATAGGTTTTGATAAAGGCAAAGGTAACTGTTAAATATTGTGTATCCAAAGCTAAAGTTAAGAAAAGGCATCATCAGCACATGAGCGTCAGAGCGTGCACAGTGTAATTTGTATTTGCACATGAAGACAAGTTCTCACAGGCAGAGCGCGCACATCACTCAGAAGAATGTGGGGAGCTGGTGGGTCTGGGCCACCTTCAGGCACCTACCACGACCTTCATTTAGGATAATATCAAACACCACATCAGTGCTATACCTGCAAATATACCTGCAACTCTCGTAGCAATGATGTCAGCGTTAGAGGCGACAGTCCACTGCCAAATGTGGAGGCATTTGTTTCACAGCACATTCAGTGCTGCCAAACGCGCTTTTGATAAAGTCCACTCGAGATGAAGAGAGATAAGTGAGGCGAAACTAGGTGAAAAGACAGGGCTGGAATAGATGTGGCCGCACAGGGCGTGTGTTTAGTTTGCTTACCGAGGAGAAGGGAGCAGATGAATATCCCACAGGAGCGCTCCATCGTTGTATGCGCGGCCAGAGCGCCAAGTGGTAATAATGTGGGAGGCGTGGCGCAGCGCGCACCCTCCTAAATATGGAGACTTACCTGAGTCTGTGTCTCTGTCTCTGGACTTTAAACTCTTTAGAGAAGAGAAGGCGCAGGGGCGACTTGAACTGAGTCATATCCGTTTTTATGCCGTAGCCAATAATCAAAATTTTTTGCTGCTAATTGTAAAGTGTGTGTGTGTGTGTGTGTGTGTGTGTGTGTGTGTGTGTGTGTGTGTGTGTGTGTGTGTGTGTGTGTGTGTGTGTGTGTGTGTGTGTGTGTGTTGTGTGTGTGTATTAAATTATTATTGTTAATAATGAAATAAACATAAAAAAGATCATCCTCTAAGCCAGTTAGAGCTGCGTGCAGACAGAGTGAACAGAGTGAACAGAGTGAACCAGGGGCAACGACAGGATGTGGAAACAATTGTCCCTCTCTTTTCATTTTCAGATGAACACTTCCTTTCAAATCGCTCTTCTGGAAAGAATCTCAGCTGAAGTTTCACACAACAGACATAAGACCCACTCTGTGTTATTGTGATGCACGAGTTTAATGTAAATGTAAATAACTTTATTAATACTAATGGTCAGTTTAGAAGATTAGGGTTCAGTGGGCGTGTGGGATTTGATGCACTGCTTGGAATCATTATGACTACAGACTACTAACAAGTGCTGAAGGTTTTAATGTATGCTTAAATAAACTTTTAAACAAAGTGGTTCCCGTCCGTTATAACAATTCTGTCCCTGTAAGGACATTTGTTTAGCCATGATTCATGTGTAAATCACCCACCTTTTCAAAGAATGGTGACACACTTCCCGGAAAAAAAGCTTTTGCTTAAAATGAAGTGTGAATGAACTTATTTATTTTTCAGTGCAAAACCACAGATATGTTTTTCTGTTATTTTTGTTGCTATTGTTGCTGTTTTGGCGACAGGGGCACAGCTGATCTGTCCACTGATCTGAAGGTTGGCGGTTTGAATCCCTCTCTCGACATTATTCGTGAGTGGTCAGATCCACTGACCCACATGTTGGCTGGTGTGATTCCAGCTCCCACAGATGAATGCTGTAGTTGTGTCCTTGGGCAAGACCATAGAAAGACCATGGAAATAACCCATGTGGGTGAATCAGAAGTGACATAATGATGATACATAGCAGGCATATGAAGTAAAAGAGTTTTGAAATTTTAGATTTTAATAACTTATCTTATTTTTTTTAAATTAGCTAGACTTTAAGTAGTCTACCAAGATCCCAACTTTCAAATCTTCAAATCTTAAATCTTTCAAATCTTTTACTCCAGATGTCTCTCAAGACCAGAGGCCTCATAGATGAACTGTGAACTATGACCTTGGTAGTTTGGGTTTAAGAGGAAACATTGACCGTTTTCATTTTCAAGCTTGTTTGAGTACCCCAGCTTTGCCTTTTTATAAAATATTTTTTTAAAAGCCCACACAAACACTGAGTGTAATTATTTTGTCTAATGTGTAAGTCATTATATGTAGCTGTGAATACTGTTTGAACTATGGTGCTAATTCAAATTTTTCACCTCTGTGTGCTGACCAAAGGGAATGCCGGACTAATGCGGGGTGAGCCAGACTGTCCACTCACAAAGAGGCTCCAACAATGAATGTCACCACAACTTTGGGACAGAAGTCATATGTTATATTCCATATGAGTCAATATATGTTCATTGTATCGATTTTTTTCTAGGTTCAGAAGCAGCCCAGGAAACAAAGTGAAAATCAGATCAAAGGTGTGAATGAGCTGTTTGAAATGTAAGGCTCATATGGCAATCCATCATAGATACAAATCTACTGACTAAAGTGTGATCATTCTCTGAAGAAGTCAAATGCAGTAAAGCAGATTTCATTTATTTGTGGTAAGTTGTGTTACCACAAATAAACAAAGTCACCACTGTGCCATTCCACTTAGTAAAATGCTATTAACTGTCTCCTGTGGTGAACCGCAAACTTCACAGTTATTTTGTGATGCTATGGTCCAGCAAACACAAATATGATCCCCTTTTAATACATCTTCACTGAAGAGTGGCTACAACTCATCAGAAAATGCCTTAAAGGGAATTACATCAAGGCCTTAAGCCCTGCTCTCTCACACGGCGGATTTCCATATTTTTACTTGCACTCATTCCCAAGGTCTTTCCAATAAATACATTTTAGACAGACTTTCTAATCACATTACTATTAAATCACAGTCAACGCTGAAGAATATGGAGGGGGAACCATCAAGAGCATGGTTACCACTAGAGGGCAGCAATACATTTCAAACGTTAATGTTTTGTCTTTTAAACGCAATTGTCCCGTGTTGTTCACTGATTGAATGATCTGCCACACTTTGCTTTTTTAAAAAGTTGATTTTTATTGCAGGCAAACAATATTAAATAATATGTACAAACTATAAAACAACATTCTTTGTATGGGGTCTGAGAACAAACAGTCTTTGAGATTTAGATTTTAGATAGAAAAAGATGTCTCACCTCTTGATCAAATGAAATAGAAATTTAAAGCTACATTTAGAAAATAGCCTTTGCATTCCTAGTCATTTTCCATAAAACTTTAAAATGCAAAAAGTAAAATACTTTGTTTATGGGCACTTATTATGTGCAGCCAGGTTTACACAAAGCAGGAGACCCTAAAATATTGGCAAGTTTCATATGCTCTCATACTGGATGTACGCACATTATGTAAATGGTGAACTAGACCCATTTTAGTGTCGCAAAGAAACTGTGGTTGACTTTTTGGCCCATGACCTCAGAAATACAACTTTGATTCATCTAAACACAATCCACAGCACACATCTTCTATATTGACATTTGGTTGATTTTCTTTGAAAAGTAAAAGGACAGAAAACTTAAAACACTCAACATAGCAAACATTTATCCCAGTGATTGTCCCCAGTTTCTGATGCAACACAGCCGACTAAAAAAAGGGTCAGTGCAACTATAAACAGCTTAAAAAAACACCAGCTTGTAGTAAACGTTTGGGCTATTTGTTGTTATTCTGTTAAATTTTCCAGCATCTTAACGTGACATAAACATGAGCCTACTGAGAACCACGATTCTGGCGCTTTCTTTCCGTTTCTAAACAAAAGCTTTCAAAAGCTTCTTCTATTTCCGGCTCCATCTCATCCTCGAAGTCAAAGCTGAAATAAGCCAATACAGATAATTAGACATTTTATATTTTGTTATATTTAGGTTTTAGTAAGTGTTTTTGTTAGAGACTGCCTCATTTCACAGTGGTGAGAACAGCTAAAACCTGGTTAATCCCTCCTTTACAGCACAGTGCTGACCAAAGCTGAGAGGAGGCACTACAGGCCCTGGTGAATAGTGGATCAGTCAAACACATTACAGGGCCTCACCAGTTCTTATGTAAATAGCTATAGTATTTTCAGTTACTTATACGATTTATGATACCTGTGTTACTTTAGGGTTTTTTTTATCTGTGAAGTCCTGTGACAGTCCTGTAGAAAGATACTTGGTAGTCCTAGTACAAAAGACTACTGCTTTTAGAAATATTATTTCATATCATTTTTATTTCTTCATATGTTTTACATGTCAAGTTATTGATTAATGGAGCATTTGTACTTCAAAAATCGATTCAGTAGCTAATTATTGTTTAAATGGTGCATGAAAACACACCCAGCCTGCTATGAATTATCTGCTATAAATGTCAAAGATTAAAAAAAAAAAAACATCTTTGACATTTATAGCAGATGTTTATCTCATGTATGTGGCATTTGTTTACAGGGCCTATAATGGTTACTTACCCTTCAGAGCCATTTTCTCCATCCAAATCATGGAAATAATTTTGTTTGTCCATAATTTCTTGGTATCTCTCAGCAAAATCTGAAAATAAATCATAGTTGAACTTTTTGTTTTCATATTATTATGCAACTTCATAGTTAAAAACATACCAGGATCTGCTGCAGTAAATGGAGTGCCATCTTCAGTGTAAAATATGGGTTCATTCTACAAAAGGATAGTTAAGAAAATGTTAGTGAACCAAACTTAATCAAAATCAACGTAAGAGTTAGCAGAGAAGACCATTACCATGAAGTAGTTAGGATCATTATCTGGTGTGGCGCTGCTTGCTACTATGGCACTTTTTACTCTGCCCCAGTCACTAGATCTCAGCTCAACCAGTTTCAAAAGCATTTGCCGTACATCTCTGTATCACATTAGAGTCGTATTCAATTCAGTTCAACCATAAAAGTACTTTTAATCTAAGATACACACCGACTACAGGTAGCATCTAGTAAAACAGTCTCTATTCTCTGTATAATTTCATCCATGTGTGTTTCCCTTCTGCTCTTCCACTCATCATCTAAAACGGAGCCTGTCAGCTGTGCAAAAGAAAACAAAAATGTTAAATAATAGATTTAGAGACATATTTTCTTCTGTAAGTAATGAAACATTTTGGACCTTAAGAAGCTTGACAGCACAGATGAGATTAGTGTCCACAGGATGAGAGAGGAGACTGATCATGAGTTCTTTGAGTGCATTAAGAAGAATATGAGCCCTTTCAGTCCCTTTGGCACCTTTAACCTAAAAACAGATAATAATTAGTGCAATGTAAGGGTGACAGTTCACTACAATTAAGTAAACTTACCTCAAGGTGAAGGTACAGCTCAGCCAAAAAAAGCACATAAGAATGAAATCTTTTTTGTGTCTCAGCATCTCCCCGAACAGCTTTATCCCTTTGTTCATATTCTGTTTGACATCTGCAAATATTAAAACTAGGTTAAAATGACAGCATGCTTCAACTACAGGATAAAACAGCTAGGCTCTTAGAATATTATCATACTTCCATTATCAAAGAAAGTAAATTACCTTTTCAAGAGAAGCTGGCGAAAGTTGCCTTTTGCTGTGCTTATAGCAAGATGATGGGATAAGTAATTACAAAGCCTTGCACCCATGTAAGAAAAGTTTGGGATTTCAGTAGACTACAATGAAGAACAACAAAACATATCTCATCCAACACAAGACAAGGAGCAATTAAATATTTACCCCTCATGATTGCATAATGGTAAGACATAAATAAAGACTTTTCAGCACACTCAATGAGACTCAAACCTTAGAGTAGATGAGTTCAACTAGCTCCTGTAGTAACTCTTCAGTAGAGACATAAGAACTGAGCATGTTTGTTATGTAATCGATATCCGTCTCGAAAGACCCAGGCGAAGAGCTCAGGTGGCCAAGGAAGTCTGTGACCATGTCTGCCAAAGTGGGCTCATTATAGTAGGCATCACCTTCATCGTACGAGGGGGGTTCCTGTAGGGAGTAAAACATTATTGTAAAGTGCATCGTATGGGTATTTTATGATTCTTAGTTATATCAGAATTATATAATCATTTACCTCATATGTAAAAAACCCAGAGGGAACAAACTCTGGCGCATTTGCAGAAAGTTTTGACATCTTAACAACAGAACTGACGTCATTGTACACAGGAGTACTCTGGGAATATTGTTGAGTCTTTTTTGGACAGTTCCAATCTGAAAGAGCAAGGTCACATTATTTATTATCACACACAGAAGACTGATTAATATCCTGCTTTACACATGATTTGGGGTTTTCTAAACATGGTGCACTATATAAATTTACACAAACAGAGCTAGTCATTGTAAATCCCATAGATCTGACACACATGCACAACCATATCTGTTGTGGTGGGTTTCCATGATTCTTGGGGTCATTGTATGCACAGATTTTAGTTAAGTTTATATGATTCACACCCGCCCACACGACAGAGGACCTTTAGCTATAAACAAAACTGAAAGTAGCAGGGTGCTAGTTTGGTTAGCACTGGTTTGGTTAGCACTAGTTTGGTTAGCACTGGTTTGGTTAGCACTAGTTTGGTTAGCACTGGTGTCCCCGCAGCATTGGTCTCGGTACCTGAGCCTGCGTCGCCGCCGCTGTTTACGCTGCTGGAGCCCTCGGGGAAAGGAGGGCAGGTTCGCGGCTGTCTGAGCGGTTCCCTTTGGTTGAAAAGAGGAGGTTTCGCTTCTTCTTCCGCAGCTGCAGCCCCACCAGGGAACCCATAGTCTCCTGGATTTATACGGCTTCTCCCCGCGCCCGGAGCTCGGTCAAAAGGATCGTTCATGTTGACTGACAACTTATAATTCTTACAACAGCATTAGAAAAAGATTCAGTAATGACTTCCGCTGCTATTTCCCTCTGGCTTGTTTCTGTCTTTCCCCCTGAATCAGACACAGCTTATCTCTCTTCCATGTTGGCTATTGGCTAGGCTTTGGGGAGCACTGTGAGCTGTGTACACAACTTTGAGCCCACTTCCTTTTACAATCAGTGACAGGCTTAGATAGTGAAACAAAACTGCTGCCATCTAGTGGTGTGGAGGAGATAAAGGTATTTCCACAAAATGTGGACATTAGCTTGATATAGGGCACGAAGCAGGTAATCAAAGTTTATTTTTACAGATGTCCTTGATATGAGTACATGCTACATAAATAATACATAAATGACATAATGTACCCTGTGATTACAGAGCCTCTGATTTGCATCTCTTCACCTTGCAGGAGCCAATAGCTGGTCACTGCAAACATGTGTTGCAGACCTGTCTGTGTAAGTAGGTCTATTCATTAGTTGTTTTGGCCCCCGGTCATTTTCCACTTGTTTCGCAAACCTGGATCACATTATGCCACAGAGAAACTCCAGCCAGAAATGTTCAGTCCCACTTTGATAAAAGATTACGACGCTCATTTTGTGTTATTGCAGTTTTTCCTCTGTGCCAGTTTCTTGGAGAAAGTTCAAACATTCACAGGTCTGGAATGAAATGGATGTGAAATGCCAACTGGACTGGTGTTCATAGGAGGTCTGTTTACATTCTTTCCACCATAGCTAAAATGTAGATTATTTTGGGAGGGTGAGGGGGGCATAGGCCTACATGAAAATTTTATGAACTGGGAAATCACTTTTAAGAGAATCATGGCTGGATTATAAATCAGTCTGGTTTTAGGATCCTGAGGTGTAATGTCCTACTGGCCCCAGTGCTCACTCCCAAATGCCATGGAACTTTTTCAAGCGTTTACCATAGAAAACCATAATTGGCAACTTCTCTCTTGGACCCTGTGCCTTCACAGATGAGAGAAAATTCACCCTGCATGCCACATATACATATAAAGCCATGTCTGTGGCAACATTCATCAGGACTGCTTTGGTAGTCATACAGTGTGGCCTGAAGAAAGAGTCATGAATGAGTGTAGTACCTAAACCAGGGCACATTGAGTGCACATTTGTACAGTGGGGCCTGGTTCTTTCTGGTGCAACTTCTCCCTCCTTATGTGGAGAGAGTATGAAATTCCCTTAAAACATCTGTGGGACATTGTAGATTGGCTCACAGTTAACACTTTTTATAGATTTATCAATAGTTAATGATGAATTTTCTGGTGGAGATTCAACCACTCGCTTGTCTCCACTGAGACACTATTGATTTGTCTTCCTTCTTTCAGTTAGTTAATTAATGTGTTCCTATTGCTAAATTGCCTTGACCTGTCACCTCTCCACAGATCTGACCTCTAACTTGATCTAGTGCCGTCATCTGCTTGTCCCCATGGAGAAAGATATATTTTCAAACATTCCAGGCAAAATAATAACAAATCCACTTAGACAAGAGGTGGCAAACCCAACAGAAAAGTCACTTACTAGTTCAGTTCATCTTTTTTCCAGACTCATAGTTCATCTTTAAAACAGACAAGGACAGTGACAATACAAAACAATACACATTTATTGTACCTTTAACTCTGTAGACTAGAATACACAATTGAGATTGAGCTATAAAAGGCATTAAGTGTGCTCGTTCTGAGGTCTTGTCTTTTCTATGGCAGTCGTCCCTCCAAATTTTAATGGCTTTCCAAAGAGATGCTCAAGCGGGACGGTGGGGTGGGGGGTGGAGGGGGTCCGGAAGCCTGTGGTGTTAATGCTCGCCCCACACTCTTTTGATCTGGCATCGAGGCAGCTGCCATTGATTAGCGTGTTTGTAGATGATTACTGGGGGAAGTGGGTGGTCACACACGGGTCACATCCCCGTTCACCCTCCGTCTCCAACATTCAAGGCATGTGACCATCAATTGATTTAGAAATGAATCCTGACATCAGTTTAAGATTATCATTGGAATTCAGAAGCTACCTTATTTGATGCTACTTGATTATAAATGTAAGTCACTTTTTGTTTTAACATTAGCTCTTTACTCGGCACAATAACACAATTTGAAGTGCAATATGTTGGGATGGGAAAGATTATGATAAACTATAAATCACTGAAACTATCCAGTACGACTGAAACAATGACGCTAAGGCACAAATAACCAGAGTAAACCCTTTTCTCAATCTACAATATTAAAAAAGTCCTGTTAAGTCCTGCAACAACAAAAAAAAGATATAGACAAATATTGTTGCATCTTTCTTTTATTGCACAATAAGATGATATAGTCATTATTGTGACAGGCCTAACTGGTTTTCTTTTAGCCCTTGCATCTCCAGCATTGACAATAATAGGTCCATATTGATCGTTAGCACAGCATCGGTAAACCTGTATAATTGAATTAACTCCCTACATTCTGAGTTTGCTCTACAAGCTTCCTGTTTGTTTGGAAACCAGGGCTACACAGGCAAACTAATGTCTCTACAGAGTCAGCAGCAGAGTTGAGGAAGTCACACAACTTTCTGAATTTTATTTTCTCTTAAAGTTCCTATAAAAAGTACAGAAGGCAAAGATTAGCTTGTGAAAGCAACTCTTCAGTTAAATATCTCTAAAAATAAATAACAACATTACAATTAAAACAGAAATTACGAAATGTATGTATTCCTTGCTGTTTAATCCAACCTCAACAAGTGGAGTCTCCCGGGAGAAGGCGATTATAAATAACACAATTTCTGTCCTTTAGCTTGGTCTTGTACTATGCAGTTTTAGTTCATTTCAGTCCAGTTTGGCCCCATATAATGATAAATATTGCAAACTGTGCCAAAGTTACAAGATCTCACTCCTTCTCAACAGGGAATTTCTCTTTAACAGTAGTGCTTTTCCCCTTTTGCCTCGTGTATTGTCTTTATCAACAGTGCTCTAACATTGCAAGTCCTTTTGTCCAGTGCACTACTGTTGTTCAGGTCACACCAGTATTGGGAGAAAATGTGTGGCTGTGTTCTTTCGGCGACTCTTCTTCCCACGCAGCGGCTTCCCGTGGACATTCAGGCCCACAAACATCTGCCTCTTCTTGTTCCTCCACTCTGCAGAAGCGTAAGTGTTGTAGCCGTTCTCCTCTATGCGCTCCTTAAGGGTGCAATCGACATTAAACTCCCTCTGAAAAACAGCGGACATCAGTGTTAGTCTTGCAATTTACGACATGCTAAGTTGATGTGTGCTTTGTGCAGCTGGACTGGGTTGTAATTCAGGGTTGACTTAGCTAGAGGAGTAAAGATAAGGGTCCCTTTGATACCAGCACAAGAATCTAGCATTATCTCTCTTTCTAAAGCGTTTAGATTGACCCCTGACCAGAATACTCACCGCTCCATACAGTTCCCCCTTCCTGTTGAGGGCCAGATAGTAATTGCTGTGCAGGCCTCTGATGGCCACCACCCCCACGTCCACAGATGTGATTTCCAGGATAC
>KN508476.1:38975-51411 GCA_000787155.1 Scartelaos histophorus | reverse complement strand
ATCTATATAGCACATTTCATAAACAAAAATGTTTCCAAAGTGCTGCACAGTGCAAATAAAACATATCCAATAGAAATATAAATAAAGGTCTAAAGGACAGGGGTAGTGGTCGAGAACAGGGGGAGTGGTCGAGAACAGGGGGAGTGGTCGAGAACAGGGGGAGTGGTCGAGAACAGGGGGCTTGAGGGTGAACAGGAGGAGTGTGAAGATGCACTAATGGGAAACAGTGTTGGTGAAGGAGGATAACAACCACAACAAAGGCTATAGAGCAGCACATAAACAGTCTCACTGATGTAACATCAACATGCTTCTGAAGCCCTTCTTTAAATAGCCCTGTAGTTGCCCGCAGTCTTTCCTGACATGTTCATTTGACTTTGTGAAATATCAAGGTTCTCCCAGTCACTGAAAACATGCTTTCTGCACTCCCTGTCACTATGAATTCATATTTTGCTCTCGACATTTCACCTCAATGCTCTGCCCTGCTCTAGGCCCACAGTCTGCTGCCTCCCATTGGGGAGGCCCCTGCCAGCACACATCCCAGCAAGTAGAGTTGAAGGACCCCATGGCCCCAAGCAGTCACCACGCTATGGCTTTCCTCAGCTTGGAGTAAAAATAGTGCACCATTGAAGTGATGCGCTGTACAGTAAAGCACATATTATGTTTGACAGCAGTAATTACTGACTCACTATCTCACTTCACTGCTCCTGTGTGTCTTTTGAGAACGGATGGGAAACACAAACAGGAGTGAGGACTTCACACGTAACATTCCCTAGTGGCCATCAGAGGCTGCTTGTGTGCTAAGTTTTCTAGTGAAAGATCCTCCATGCTGACAGTTGGAGGCTGGCAGAGGATGTGAGATTTCATGACGAACGCTCACAGCATGAGCCAGAGCTACAGTCTGACACTAAAAAGTCCTTGTGCCTGCTGCCACTCAGGGGAAGGACTAGGTTTGATTTTACTTTTTATAGATAAACATGAGGCACTGTGCCAGCCTGTCTAAACAAAATAGTACAGTTTATAATGGCACCCAAATTGACAGGCACCTCTGAAATGCAACAATACTAGAGTCTGGGATTTGCCTTCTTTCAAAAAGTGCAGGTGTCTCTTGTAGGTATTGTCTGAAACCCGCAGTTTCGCTAGAAACATAGAATTATGCAGATGGTGTATTATTGCATATTTATGATACTACAGATTCCTCCCAAGGGTAAATTTGTGTGGCAATGCCAAAACAAAATCTGTTCATGAAAAAAGCCCCAACCTCCTACTGCCACAATGTGGAGAAGAACAGACCACTTGGACTTGTTTGCAGCCACACAACCTGGGCCCCATGCAGTTGCTGATTCAACCACAAAGTCCTCTGTAAACAACAATATTTTACACACAAATGGGAAACCATCTGTCTCGCTGCAGAAGTATAATCCAATTTTTTTGATTAAGTTGGACAATACTAAAAAGCAAACACACAAGAGTATTTGGAAAAAAAAATTACACATACACTAGTTGTATGTTGTATGTTTAACGTGTTTTCCACAGACAAGGATTTGCATGTCTGGCATTAATTCAATTGATGCACTGTGTCAAAAGCATTAGACAAGCATTTCAACCTTGAAAATACATGCATACACAGTGGTTACGCTGTTCTTTGATCTTGTGTGACCAGGAGGGTTTTAACCCCATTTAGACTTTGTGTGCTCCATAATTAGCACTTTACTTTCAGCTCTCTGCTGGGTCATGATTAGTGCAGTGATGGTGAACAAATGCACTCATTAAATGCACTTATTTGTTGCTATTGATGTGATTAACAATGGCAATGATGAGCACGTGTCACCAGACGGTCAGCTGTCTGTATTGTGTACATACTGTACTTCTTATCTTACTGAAATCATGGTCATGATTGTTTTCTTATGATTAGCACCTGCAGTGACTTCTGGATCATTTAAACAGAACAAACTGATCATGCCTAGTAAACAGGATGAAAAATACTTGATTTTTATTTATTTATTTATTTATTTTCCAAAAATCATGACAGTCCCAGGGATACCAAGGTATCTTTGAGACTGAATTTCAGTCCTAACAACCTTCCATCTGATTGCCTTTAATCAGGGCAATTGTATTGAAAAGAATATACTAATTTTGTTCATATTTCACTGAATTTCCTGTCTATTCCACTAAATCACCGTCTCTGCAGGAACAAATTGTGGTTTAAGACAATGGGGCAATTAGGAGATCTTATTAAATGATTGCTATTGATGATTGTTATTGTTCCTTCTCAAGCAAAGGCAGAACACCAATTATGCAAAGAAATTAGGGATAGCAGTAATTACATTTTTACAGTAATAGTGAGGAAAGTACATCAATGTGAAAATCTAAATAAATACATTAAATTAACATAATTAATTAAGTTTTGCCAGCAATTGAAAAATGTGCAATTGTGCAATTGCAAAATTGTTTAATGTCTGTTACATGGCAGTTTTGTAGGACACAGTGAACACAGTGATTTTGAGTTGAAAATATAAACAATCATATAAATAATATAAATTCCAATACGGGTTTGGATTTTTCTGTGTTTGTTGGATGTTATGCTTTAGGTCATGATATGGGAACAAATCCCTGAAGATGGACTTGTATTGATGTAAATGCTTTTATAAGAATCTTGGCCTAAATAACAATGCTTATTAAGTCTTGCAGAATGTTTGATGTTGTACAAGCTCAAACCGTAACATCTTTTTCTGGCTGCTGTCGGACCCACAGGTCATCTGATAGAGCAGCTTTAGTGCAGTGATATGTCTTATATAAGAATTACACGCAACCTTTGTTGTTTTTTCAGCCTGCGGCCTCTTTTACGTCACCTCTTCAACGTTAGTGTAGCCCGTTCACTGAGACTTGTGTTTGTCTCAAAGGTGGTGGGCACCTGAGTCATGGGCATATTTCTGTTTGCCCTGAAGCATAATCCAAACAGTGGAACTTGCCTGGACATGCATTTGGACTGAAAAGTATACAACAATAATTTTCCCAATCACAATTAAAACTGCATATTTTCTTAATTTCCCTAGTTTGGGATGTCAGACTTCAGCCCCACACACAGTAAAGTCACCTAAAATGTCAATTTTAGTGAAGTGATTTAATGGAAGATAAAAGGTACTGTATGTAATTACCAGTCACTATCATAAAACACCGATATAATACATCATGAAGCATAAAAGAATATACTGAAGTAAATCACATTCTAATAAAACATCTACCTGGTTTGTACATCTTAGTGCACTTCAAAAGCAGCTAGATTCTGGTAACACATCATACAGATTTATGTGCCTCTGGCCTGGTATAGTGCTGGGACACTGCCTGTGTAATTGGAATTATTCGGCAAGTATATTAAAGATGTGCAGATCATGCTTGTACTACAAGCAGTGGTTTGCAGGTCCTTTGTACTCCATGGCAGAGCTCTATAGCATCTACAATGAATAGAAGTGGCACATTTAAGGCTGCCTGTCAGGTGTCAGGTGCCTTGGGAGTTTGACAGGGCTGGCTCTTCACAGGGACATGCTGTGACAGACACACTTCAGGACTGTGAGCACTCCATGTGAGTCACGTGTCAGCAGACCCAGCGCCTCTGCTGTAACACCCAGCCATGCTAACATCTCCAGGCAGCCTGTCACATAAATCCCACATCCTCACAACCTCTAGAGCCAGGACCATGGGTTTCACAAATGTCAAAGGCCTACGTGGACAGTTCACCTTACCTTCAACTTGGGCAGTGCATGACGTAGCCAGCCCCTCTGATTACACCCAAGTTAATTGAATTGAGTGAGTAAAGGTCCAGTGGAGGGGAAGGAATGGATGGCGGTGCTCCAGCAGGGCTGAAGATGATGAGTTTGCCTTTGGGGCCAGGCTTGAGTCAGTAGAGCATACGAACCATTTTCAGAGAGTTTCATCAGCACAGGCCGTAAGTTAGAGCAGGATGTAGGCTATAGTGTGTGGAATAGGGACATGTTACTGATACAGTAACATTTGTGTAACAGCCTTGTAATGCAAAGTGTATAGAGTTTGGAAAGTTTCTTATTCAGAAAGAGTCATCAAGGGATAGTAAAGGCACATAGGATCTAACCTCACCACTAGATGTTGCCAACACCCAGACACAATTTTCCCCTTATAGTTTGAACTAGTCGCATCTTGCCTTGTCTGTTATAAAATGACAAAGGCTAAAGGTGCGAGACGGCTAGGCTCTGCTACATGGTGTTACATTACATGAGGGCCAGTCTCTGGAACAGTGATTTACTCTATTATCGTAAGCTACATGTACAATCTGACACACTGTCACTACTTCTCTCAACGCTAACACACGTATATGCAATGGGGCTCAGGCAAAAAGAAAAACAAATTTAACTGAGCATTTGATGGAAACACAATTTGCATAAATACCATAATAATTATTCAAATAGGAATGAAATAGATGAACATGTTCAAAGGCTGTTAAAACATGCAACACATATAATACTAGTCTCCATATTGTTAATTTGAGTTTTATTTCACATCCCTCCAAGGTTCAATACTCTACTTAACTGAAAAACATAATATATGAAATAATAAAGGAAATGAAGTAATGTAAAAAAAAATGTGAAAAAAAAAAGATGTGAAAAACTACACAGCATGGTGCACAGCCAAAGGAGTAGACACGGCTTCAATACTTATGTTCATATTGTTTGTGTGATGCCATTTTGCTGAAAATACATAAAACATGTATATATTTTTAGCTCATATATTAGCTTTGCGTGACTTAAAAAGTTACGTAAAAGGGTCTTAGTATACATTGAACTTGCATCATATCAGATTTTATCAAGCCATGGCAGTACTAAACAAATACTCCAACACACAGAAAAGGCCATCTGAGGCCCCTGGGCCCAAAACAGGCGCCGCTGTTTTTAACCTGATCTGTGTGTGGTCTAGTGTGTATGCCTCCCCAGAACCTGAGCTCACAGAGGAACACAGGAAGTGACAGGATGAGGACGATTAGCCCCGCCTCCCCTCACCCCGTGGCACGTGCACTGCTTCTTCTGACTCAGAGCCCTCCTCACATAGGGAGTAGCACAACCTTTTGCTAAATTATGGCAAATGCAAGCTTGGTGTTTAGGGATATGAGGCTTCTCAGGATAACTAGCACTGGGATGGTGATGAATGGTGTGTGAGAGGCCAGATCAGATGAGGTCATCAGTAGTGGCCAGCTTAAATGGGCATTGTGTTGTGCATTGAATGGCAACCCAGAACTGTGATCATAAAGTGGCAAGTCACATTTGTAGTGTATTTCTTATAGTCTCTGGGACAGAATGTAACTAATTAAAGTCATCATCAGTTGATTAGGTCTATGACATAAACACACGTTTCCCAAATTATTCTTCAAAAGATGGTGTATTACCCAATTAAAACATCCAGTTGCCATGAATCTTTGAGTCAAAAGCAGTTTGCTGTTTGCTTATAGCTTATATGGTTAAGCCACTTACACTACCTTTGTGTTACAGGTCAGGAGTCATGTACAGCGTCCTTACTCCTGTTTCACTGAGGCATACTTATAAGACCACTGACCATGTAAATTAAATGCACATATAATTCACTCATTTGCATTCATTATGCAACAATATGAGTGAAAAAACACTGGAGCCACATCTATTAATAGCACACAGAAGAAGAGTGTTGGCAATGAGTGCGAACACACATGTCTGCACATATAGGCATCATCCGCCCCCATCACAATCTGTCCCAACTCCACAAGGCTTCAGATTCAGCTGTTTTCACGTTTGCTATGTCCACCGAGACCATTATGAGCTAGCATTGTGCTCCAAGCTTCTAGTGACTAACAGGCAGACAGGGACATGGCACGCAATACCAAATAAGAGCACACATACTCTGTGAGGATATTTTGATCTGAGTGGGGTCAGCATGGCAGATATGACTGCAGAAGCTGCCAGCAGCAACGTCCAAAATAAAAACATGCTCTATCTACAGTCTGCTGCTCCTTTTCAGTTTGTGTACTGTAGATTTTCGAGTAAGCTAATAACAAATCATGGCCAAATGGTTGTAGGCTAAGTTAGAACTGTGTAGTATATCAACAGTGAGATTGTATTGTATTATAATATAATAGGCCTACTTAACAGTGAGATTAAAGCAATCACACATGAAGATGACCGTAAACGGCATGTTACTCACTGGAGGGGGTGGCTTATGCAATGAGGAGAGAGGATGCATGTTATTAGTATGATCACACATGTGGGAGGAAGAAAAAAATCAGTGAAGGTGTTATTGTTTATTTGTTTTTTTGTTAGATTTTTTGGTCACAATTTTTGATCAGGGTTAGGGTTAGATAATTTGATTATCTGAACAGTGTCTTTGAAGAATTAATATTGTGTATTGTGCAAAACGTTACATAAAAATACATGTATTAGTATGTAGAAAATGAACAGATGAAGCTAAAATAACATTTGAATAGCATGTGTAGATTCTTCACACAGTATGTAGTAGCATAGTAAATGGTTTTCACATGAACAGATGTTACAGATGATGTGTGTGCTTCAGGCAAACGTGAGGGTCACTACAAGATGTGCAGTAGAGAGAGCACTCAGCAAGGGTAATATAAGAGCAAGACTGAGATTTGGACAGCAGGGAGAACATCTTGATGTGTTAGGCATGACAAACTGGACCAGGGGATTTGTCAGCTATTTATTGGAAATGCTAATTAAACAAGAAAGTCCTGAAATATAACACACCAGTGATCATGTTTATTAGAACATCATTTTATGTTTGGTTTGAAATGATTCTGTTGGGATTCAAAAGTACTGTTCAATGAAACTTGCACAGTCTTGCACAGGTTTGATGAGACATATGACTAATGCATTGCAAAATAATTACATTTAATTAATAATACTTTTCTTTCGGGCTTTTTTCATTGTTGGCAGTGTCTGTCAGTTAGTTGCTGGAGTTGTATAATAGATTAAAATGTATTAAAGTTACACTGTGTAACTTCACAGATGTAGGGTCAGCCACCTGCTTGTTTACATGGATAGATTATTGCATTGACTGGAATGTTCCATAGTACGGTATTCAACTTTTTAATGGATGAAAACAGGACACCAGCAGGCCATGTTATAGGTCAGATTTGAGGAGAGGTGTGATTTCTTACAGTAAGAATATATGTTTTTAGTGCATTTTTTGAGCAGTAGAAACTTGTTTGTTTAATTAATTAACTAAATTAAAGTAATTAATTAAGATATATATGTTTAATGGCATACTGTGAAACCACTAAGAAAACTAATAACATTGCCAAAGGAGACAAGCAGGTAGTGGACCTCCAATATTTCAGATCAGTTATGAAGCCTTTGACACATAGATTAGGACTAAAGTTCAATTCAATTCAATTCAATTTGTCTTTATTGTCACATGTGCATATACATACAAGATCTATAGCACAGATGAAATTGCTGTCCTCTCCCATGTCAGTGCAAACATTTAAAAACATTTAAAAAAAGAAGAGAAAATGTGCAAACGACAAGTAAAAAAAAAGAAAAGTGCAAACCAAGTAAACATTAAGTAACATTCAAATATAGACAAAACAAAACAGAAACATTCAAGTATAGACATGTATATAGATATGGATTGATTGTCCATATAAAAAATATAGAGATATATGTGCCAAGTATATGAAGTAATAGTTTTTTGATTGTCCATATAAGTAGAAAGTGAGGTACTAAAGTTGTCAAATGTATCAATACCAATCAATACTAAAACTAGTATTGAAACAAGAAGTATCAATTCACAGGACAGACATGAACCTTCCCTGTGGCTTTAGAATGGTCTTGACTTATCTCAGACAACTATCAAACACCACAACATGGTAATATAAAAGAAAGTACTATTATTTAATGTAGAAAATCAGATTCTATTGTCGCAAAAGAGAATCTGATTTAAATTTGTATTGGTATTGAGTATATTGTGACATTAGAGTTTTGACATATCGTATAACATACTAAACATGATCTGCATTTTCTACACCTGTAGCACTCCATCAGCCAACTTTCCCTATCTACATGCACTTCCCTTTGTCCTGGCGCCCCCTCTTCCATTAACCATCACACAGCCCGCATCTAGTCATGAAAGAGAATTTTACGCTTTTCTCCTTCCATTTAAGATCAGCCAGCACTAACCCATTGTGCTGTGATGTTCCTCTCAGGCAAGCGGTCTAAATCAGGCAGAGGAAGACGGGGGAGGGATGGGAGGATGAAGGCAGGAGCGATGGAGGGATTTGAGGAAGTGAGAGAAAAACGGAGGGTAAAGACCACAAGGAGGAGGGGTGAGTCAAGTGGTGCAGAGAATGTGACAGGGAAGTAGTGTGGAAAGGATATATGAATAAGCAGACAGGGCTTAGCTTGATGCCACAAATGCCTCGAAAAATGTGTCCTCAAATCTGACCTTTGACTTCTGCTGCTGCCAGTGTTTGTCCCTCCCTGCTGTCCTCGGTGTCCTCTTTTCGATGGGCATCTCATATATCATACATTTTCTTCTCACTGTAGGAAGGTTATATAGCTCTATTTCTATTCTAATTCTGAGCTAGTTGGATTAATGCAGCTGCACAAGATGGGAGAATGATCATGAAAGTATTAATTCTGAAAGCACAAGTACACAAAGCCAGAAATGAACATCTTTAAACTCTGGTTAACACATTGGCAGCGACATTGCAGATAAGAATGATTAGAAAGCCAGGAGCGCATTACTTTGAGATTATATGGCTCTTTATAAGGTTTGTCGAGATGTAAACTTTCAAAGTATTATACTCGATGATGCCACAGCTGCCCTATAGGGCTGAATGATGGAAGTGTCACTGCCAGTCTGTGGTAACAGCCTCTCTGACACAACCTCCCTAATGAAAATTGTGTGCATTGGCTTTTCATATGAATTATTTATTTATTTTGCCATATGATACACACAATAAAATATACCTTTTCTTGCCAACTGACATCAGATTGGTTCCCGGAAACACCAAAGACAAAAAAGTTACCTATGATAATGACCTATATGTGGTGACATCATTTTGCCATATTGTACCCTGCTGTAATTTCAACCAGTCTAATGCTTAGTATGGTATGGTTCAGTTGGGTCAGTTCCAGATTCAGAGAAGATATATACCAAGTTTGTGTCTTTTATCCATTAATAAACCTCTCTTAGAGTTGATTGAGTCGTTCAGTTTTTATCTTTGATTTGTCCGTCAATTTCTGCCTTCAAGTCCAAGATTACAGTTGGATGGCAGCTGTTGTGTGACATCTCTGACCAGTTTGTGTTCTTATTTTCAGTTCACACTCAATTTAACAGCCTATTTCAGACAATCCTCTGAACATTTGTGCTTCAGCTTCTTTGACTTCTGTTAAAAGCATTTTTCTGCTGCGAATGTCGTCACAGAGTGTGTCTCTTAGCAGCTTGTTTTCACAGCTTTAGACATGCCAATGTTTAATTTGGGTAACAGTGTGGGTCCTCTTTACTTACTGAATTCCCAGTTTGTCTCTTAAGGGAGGACATTTAGGACATCAAATTCATTAGAACTTTCTAAATTTAGAAAAGCTGTCTTATCACAAATAGGAAGAAGTAAAGTCCCCTATTTTTCCACCATAATCACCACAGTGATGCCAGAGCTGGTGGGAGCTTCCTCACCCTCACATATAATATGATTAATATAATAAGAATTGTGCACATAGATAACATTACAATCCGATTTACATACACATGTGCATTCAATAGCAAGTGTTAACTCCTATAGACAAAATAAACAATACTCTTTAAATGTTGCTCAAATTAATTTCATATACATCCTCAAAATCTCATTTTAAATTGTTTGGAGTTGAAAACTAAATCATAATTTCCAAACTGGTTATAGTTTGCAGTATCAGGTTGTGTGTTTTGTAAGAGAAGAGGAATACATCCTCCTCCTGTGTTTTGATGTTAGCCAGAGGGACAGTTTCCATGCTGACATGCTGTGCAGTCTATCACCTCCTGGACAGCCCGCGGGGCACCAGGCTACTCACGCCCTGTGGGACACTCTGAACCATATGGTATCACTACCTGTCACTGTAAAGCCATATCCAAAAGAACTTCAACACACACACCACTAAGCAGGTGACACAACAGTCAAACTTCAGTCAGGATTATTGGACTATTTTGCCAGCACATGAAGGAAGCACCACATACTGCTCTCTGTAAAAAGCAATATTCCACTTCAGTTTAATGGGGTCAGGGCTGTCTGAGTGCACATTGTTTGCTGCGGGGCACACTCATTGGAAAAATGTAATTTCTTGTCAGAAGAAACAAACTCTTGATAACTGAGGATCACTGACTGTGAATGATGGTGATTTAAAAGCCACATTTCAGCCTTACACAACATGTAACCCTCCCAGATCTACACCAGCAGTGCTTTATGATCTGCCCCTGTTAATTCCATTAATTTGCTCACGACAGTGTGAAGGTATAAGTGGTGTTTGGAAAGCAGGGCTGAATCCTGGATTTGTGGTGGCACATTACATGAAAACATACTTTTCTGGATCCTTTCTTTTTTAAATAGCTACTAGAATATATGTTATATTACATATATGAGTGAGGTGAGTTATTCTGTACTTGACAAGAAAACTAGGAACAAAACCATTACATACGGTGTACCAGCTGTATTATAGCTAATGCTGTGTGCACGGTACACTCCATCAATAAGCGTATGGATGAGAGTAATAAACATCATCTTGGATTAAATGCTCCCGCTGGTACCTGCTCCATAGTGCACCTGTAGTGAGGGCTCAGTTCTAATCCTAAAACGAAATGAGTGAGAGCTGGGATAGCAGCAGATCCCATGGCTGTGAATATGAATAGTCAGGATTTAATAGTGAAACATGCTGGTAAGGCAAATTCCTTCTTTTATTCAATTTCACAGATTATAGCTTTGATTTATTTCATTTCAGCCTTCTCACAGGTGACTGAAAATGTGACACAGATGTATGTTTGCACGACCAAGCTAAACCATATGACAAAAAGACACTAAGATCCCTCACTCCTGATCCACAGGGACCAAAAAAACTAGGTCAGTCTTGGAGTCAGACTGCTGTGAGGATCAAGATGCACAGGTTGTTGACTGGTGATTAAAGTCTCCACACACACTGAATGCAGAGAGTACTCCACAGTGAGCAAAATGTCTCACAAACATGAGGCGTATTTTTAGAAATACGATTTTGCAGCTACCCATGTCGTCAGTGTGTCGTCACTAAGAAAATCTGAGGAATTATTCACTCATGAAACATTAAAGTAGCCTTTAGGCCCACTTACATTTATGAAGCGACTCAGTTATGGTAGAAGCAGACACGTGGCTCATAGTGACATGGCGGTGTAACAGGAACCAAAAGCTCTAATTTTAGAACAATCCAGCTCCTCGCGTCATTCCTGAAACCATAAGGCTGCAGCGTATTCACGCACTACTTGACTCTGATTTGTGCAGATGCCACACTGCTATTTGTAGGATGAGCCTTCTGCACAGCAAAACAACAGAAGACTGTGAACGCATTATTTACCATTTACACAAAAACGTGTATAATAGAGGCTCCCTTCTGGTCTGGGAATCTCAGCGGAACTTTCCTGGTTGAAAAGAGGTCTATAAAATGTCTTATAACAATAAAGTTATGTATCTAAATTGACACGCAACCATTTGACTCAGTTGCAATCAGGGGCTGTTTGTAGACACACTCAGCTCGCTCCATGACCCTTACAGAGACGCCATCCCCGTACCCAGGAGACGCTGTGGGCACGTCACGTGTTGTTTGTCCTCGTCCCCGGAGCCCAGTCACCGCGCACATCAGACGGCGAATAACTGAGCCCGCGTGCAGCGCACAGTGCAGGCGCGCGCCCAGGCGGCTCGTGCTGGGATTGGGCAGAGGGAGGGAGCCTCGCGCGCGGACGGAGCTCCGGGATTGGTAGAGACGAGCGCCAAACTTGTTGACTCATAACGGAGCAGCTCCTCTCATCCTTCACGCGCGGAGCTGTCCAGGTCCAGTGGTGCTGAAACTGCCTCTTTCCAACGGGCTCTTGGATTTATACTTTCCTTCATTTGAAACTTCTATGTTCTTATCAAGCCCAGCCTCGCCCCTTCTTTAAGCGGCACTTTGCGAGTATTTCTTCACAGCGACCTCAAGAGTTCAACTTCTTCGAGGAAGTGTAGGAATCTGTTGAAAGAGCCATGGCATTTATGGTGAAACACGTGGTGGGCGGCCAGCTGAAGAACCTGACGGGCGGACTGACAGAGGAGAAGACCGAGGCGGAGAAGACTGACGCGGCCGCACACGGCATGACTCCAGAGGAATTTGAGCAGTATCAGCAACAGTTAGAGGAGGAGAAGTAAGTTACCACTTTATCTGAGAATTGTTTTACT
>KN508476.1:13429-38931 GCA_000787155.1 Scartelaos histophorus | reverse complement strand
AAAGAAGAGGAATAAATAAATAAGCCAACCGTGTTCAGACTAAACCCGCATAATGATGAGGTGTGTTCAAAGCGCGATGTTATTGGTAAAAACCAGACTGCGCACGGCACAGTGCGCGTTTTTCACGCATCATTGCAATAATGTGAGCGCTCCATGCACAGCTGCTCCACTCGCTCTGGGAGCTCTACGTCTTTTAACGCAAGCAAATTATGGAGCTAGTTTCCCTTGAAATTTGGCTTTCCGAAGATTCTAATAGGATTCCTATTTCGTTCAGTGAAACACCAGGGGGTTTAGTTTGGTTTCACTTGTTTCACCAGTGCGTGCGTTTGAGCGCTTACGTTGGCAATAGTTAAATGAGCTTTTTTGTGGATTAGTGTAAATGAATGAGGTGGTGATTGACTGAAACAGATTACAAATGCATTTTATGAAGTGGGACACAGTCAGGATATCTGTTCTGTCCTAAACACTGAAAGTTACCTTGGCTATAGCCTCTGTTGTAGCCTACATATGTATGTTTATTAATATCTGTCAAACAGTCACACATAACTGCATGTGTGGCCCCAGCTGTGTGAGGGTTAATACATCTTGTCTGTTAGGATTTCAACTTTGATTACTTCTATCCCCTGAGACAAATGGAGGACATGTAATGGACCTTCAGTTCATTAACAACAAGGTCATCGGGCAGAGTTCAGGCAGTACTGACTATTGATTGGCTGCTTAAGTCTGAAGAGGTCACAAAGTCTATTTGTGTAGTACTCATTCTACAGTCAACACACAATTACTTGCAATAGCAGTCTCGCTATTACAGTTGCCTATGTGTGTGGTTAACGCTTTCCAAGGTGCTTCAGTGTTTGTATTTAGTGTTCAGCATGAGTAAAAAGTGCAAATCAAACCCTGGCAGCATCACGCTCACAGCATTGAGCTCTATGGGGGGCAAGCCATGACGCCCATAATGTGACCTTCAGTGGAAGTGAGTTATTAGTCAAAGGTGCTAAACAAGAGTGCACATCACCAAATAGCCCATTGTGCCCTGATAAAGCACTGGAGGTTGGGGGTGTGATGCCTTTACAGCCATGGGGAGACATTTTATCACCCTCCACGCCAGGCTGCACTGACAACTGGTCATCTGATGCCCTTGAGAGGCCTTTGTTCATTGGCC
The DNA here is from genome assembly GCA_000787155.1 of Scartelaos histophorus. NCBI lineage: Eukaryota > Metazoa > Chordata > Actinopteri > Gobiiformes > Gobiidae > Scartelaos > Scartelaos histophorus. The sequence continues at coordinate 37,772 of KN508476.1, read as the reverse complement.
ACAAGTCACCATGGGCCTTTAACTGTACGTCCGTAGACACACCAGGCTTTAGGCTTCTTTATGTTAATGTGTACAGCAGTTAGAAACAACAGCCCAGATATAGCACCCCATAGACGACCTTCTGTAGACAGAACACTGTGTAACCAACACTTGTGTGTCCCCTAGGCTCAAGATTGTGTTACCGATTTGATATTTTGGGCATACACGATCGTTATTCATATCATGGCTGAAGTAGCAGTTAATTATATTAAATATTAAGATCATATTCATTTAACAAAGTAGAGCATTATAAGATACCAAGATGTCAAAACAAATTAACTCAAAAATGTTGTTGGTAGTCAAAACCATGCCCTCCATTGGATATTTGAAATGTTTGTGGTCTGGGTCACCAAACAAAAAAACTCAACGAATGAAAGAATATAAGCATTCTTAATAAATTAGATGTAAAATATTTACTTGGACTTACAAGTGGTCATTTTAGAGCAAGTGATCTGCTTAAATAATACCCATTAATGATCTTCCACTAGCAAAGACAAAGCTTAGTTATAGAGACATGTAGGTGGTGCCTGGTTGTATGTTGGCTGGCTGTAATCTGTGGACTGCTAGTAGTTCATATTCCTTGGAGAAAATGGAAATTATGTTTTTGCATTTCATTGTAGATACATTGATACATACAGTAGATACATTGTAAAATACAAACTCATAATGCTGTGCATTTTCTAAACAAGTGTTCTGATTTTCAGCATCTGCAATTTGCTTGTATTTTATGGTTGTTTGATTCTGCTTTTTTACCAATTTCCTGGGAAGTATTACATTTATAGTACGACCAAATCTGTTTTCTTTCAGAAAGGAACGAGAAGCCCATTTTGCTCAAAAGAAAGCTGAGAGGGCTACAGTTCGAACTCATTTCCGAGAAAAGTACAAGCTACCCAAGGTAACAGGGATATCTTGGTTAATTAATTTTGTATAAAAACTCTTGACCCTTGATCTTGTGTTTTTGTTTTGTTCACCTTTAGAATGAAAATGATGAAACCCAAATACAACAGGCAGGCGACGATATTGAGCTTCCCCAAGAGCTGGCCAAGATGATCGCTGAAGACAACCAAGAGGAAACCCACAAGCAGTCTGTGCTGGGCCAGCTGTCCAATATTCAGAATGTGGACATCGACCAATTGAAAGACAAAGCCCAGGCCACACTGGAAGATCTAAAAAAGCAGACAGAGAATTGCAGTCTCATGTGATTTGGCAACAAAAACACTCTCTGATGATTACAAATTTAGTTGTATAAATATTTATTTCTTCTCTCAGAGGCAAAGCTGCTCACAAGGTGGAAATACTCTAGATGCCTTAGCGGAAGTTACTGGAGCCAAATAATGTTTTTTCTTGCTGTGCACAATAAGACAGAAGCCATATAGGAACAGGCATAATGTAGGGCATGCCATTTAATATGTTTAGCCTTTCAGCAGCTCATTTCCATACACATGTCAATAACACTTACCCACTCATATGTGAGGTGTTTCTGATCTTAGGAGCAGTTTCTTCTCTGATACTGAGTCAATCCTTTGTCCAAATGTATCCTTCTCTATACCTCACGATGCCAGTATTACCACAATATTACAAACTCTGCAGCAGTCTCATGTGTATGTTAAAGCTATCGAGGTAGTTGGGGATAGATTTGAAACATCTACAGTGGGCGAGCCATTAGTTTAGCTCTGTTGGAACTGCTTTACATTAATTCAAATACTGTTTAAAGCACAATATAACGACAGCAATATTCAGTCAAATAATAGCAGTTTTTGCTACTGTGTAGTTCCGCTAGTTATGTGGGGATTTTAGCTTTTCTGTACTTCGGTGTGCCTTGGACATTTGTGCAAGGTTGTAGTTCAAGATTTACAAACTACATGCTGCTACCAGCAATATCAGGCCCTTTGATAATTTTTAATGAAGCCTTGGTCATTTTTTAAGCAACCACACTTTTGTTACTTTATCAACAGTCGGTAATATAAAATGACAGGGTTTGTAAGTATCAGTATAGACTCTTATGTGTCTGTGTAGTGCTGAGTCAATGCTGCTCTTAACAGGACATGTGTTAGAAGCCAAGGCTATTGTTCAAACACTAAAAGAAAGGAAAGAGCACAAGTGTTATATAAATGCAGGCGTGTGAATAAAGCAGCAAATCCATTTATACTTTTTTTTTTTTGCTCTGTATCACGTATATCTGGTTGCTTATTTTATCTGCAAACTGATCCGGCTCTCCAGATCGTGTACTGTTGCTGTCCTCCTCCTGGCCCCTGCCCTGTCTCTATTGACCCCTGTGTCTCTGTAGTGCTGTTCGGTGCTTGTGGATTTGTGCTAGCCCGTGTGAGCTGTCAGTAGAGTCTCTGTGAAATGTATCCTGTGACTCTGAGTGCTGTCAGTAATGATGGTACATGGTCAGTCCCCTCGGTGTGCTGTCTGTGTATGGTCTCCAACATGTAAATTACTTGAGTGATTTATAGGATGCTGCTGTTTGTTTGTTTTTTTTTCTATATTATGCTACATTTTGCTATTCACATCCACACTGGATTTAGTTTGTTTACTTCAGTTTGTATGTATTGTACAAAATGCAACAGCCTTTTAATGTTTTGTCATCATATTTTGGTTTCTGTGTCCTGGGTGCCATGTAAGTGAATGACTGAATTAATATTATACTATTACTGTGGGTGCTAGTGATAGAAAAAAGAAAAAATATAAATGAGAAGAGTTTGAAAAATGTTTTTAAAGTCACTCATGTATAATCATGGGACTACAATAAAGGTTGGAAAAGAAGCCATAAAGCAAGTGTTAGTATGAGTGTGAATATAACCAGTATCTATGACTGTTGTATTTGTCTTGTCATCCTGTAAACCAGAAATTTAAGGAAATGGCTGCCAAGACACGCCGTTTCCTCCTGTGTTTATTTCTTTTTCGATGCTGTTTAAATATTGAAGTGAACATTGCGTTATAGTTGCAATAAACCTATTTTTAGGATCATACATCTACTTCCTTTGTTCCACGGGTACCACACAGTTTGTTCTTCTGCTTAAACACCAGATGGAGACATTTGCACATTTACATTTTCACATCTGAATAGAGATGATTACACCAACACTCCATAATCACAAAAAGGCAAGAATGACGTCAATGTATATCAAATAAGTGTTAGATAAGATAAAATTATATTTTAGGGAATTGCAGGGGACTCTTCTGTTTTTGTTGGATAGCACAAAAGAAAAATCTCTAGTAAGAATATGATCTTTAGTTTTATTCGGATGATAAGAGTAAACATAATGCTTAGGATCCCAAGGACAGAGATTGGGCCTAAAGAAAAAACTATATATAGTTGATTTGCATTAGAATGATAGAAGAGTCTGAGCATTTGGTAGTTTCAAGTGTGTTGTGAAAGGGTTTAGCTGTAAACTATATTGATGCTTAAACCCATCCCCATGGATAGGCCTTAGTGCGTGAACAATCTTCATCTGAAGAGCCACCGGGCCACTGCACGGCCAATCTGACACTGACACAATTGAGGTGAAACGGGCCAGAAAATACTATTCTCTGCCATTCTTGTCCATCAATCAGGGCTTAATACTATGCAGAAAGATTGGCAGGGGGTATAAAGGGGAGGAATCGGCAATTAACATTTTTTTAAAACTAGCACAGAAAGCAATGTGGACGATTGCTTCCCCCCCCCCCCCTCTTTCTTTAAATTAAGTAAAGTTTGCGCGCAACATCTGTGATTATCCTATGCAAATGTGAACTTTGGCAGTGGAATCCATCTTACAACCCCCTCTCCAGCCACTCCGCGTCTTACAAAATCCTTCAAATCCTTTAAAAAACAAATGATACACATTTTCATCTTGTACATCTTGTCATAAGTGGAAAGGATTTGTTCTGCCATGTGTCTGCTCCGGGCCTCGGAATGGGACACACGGTGGACTCCTGTATGAATGACGACCAATCACTGGCCAGAATAGTAAATGAGAGCCAGAGAGGGGGGAAGGAAAAGTTTTCTTTCTTTTTTCAACAGAGGGAGGGGTGTTGTGGGGAAATGTTCGGTGGACCGTGAAGCGTAACAGCAAGAAAGAGGACAAAGACGCACATAGCGGGACAGAATGCGAGAGAGACACATTTTCAACTAAAATCACGGAACGCGTCTACGGCGGAAAGCGCCCGGGAAAGAGAGACTCGAACTCTGAAGCAACTATGGCAAGAAAGAAGAGCTCCAAGAGGGTTGTGGACGATAAGCGTGGTTAAGTGTGCGAGTTAACTTCGGACAGCCCCAAGGGGCATTCATTTTGGAGTCTCGCAGACTCCACCGCTGACCTGGAGGAGGCTAGAAGGCTGTTGCAATTTATCGGGATGTCCATTACTTCGTCACGAATCTTTTCATCAAATGACAGTGATTGCCAAACTTCAGGCTGTACTTACTGTATTGTTTTTCAGCGCTCAGTTTACAATATATGAGATGAGCTTTTGAGTTTAAAGCTCCGTAAACTGCACTTCGGAGACACTCATTGTGTAAGTTGCCCTAATGTTTTGCTGATCTAAGTTCATGCAAAGATGAGATGGTGGTGTAGCGCCCTGGCCCTTCTCCCGTGGGTGCTCATGGCACTGGACGCGCAGCTTATCTGTTGGCAGGCACTGCTGCGGTGCCACGAGGAGCCCGAGTGTGAGCTCGCCTACAGTCAGTACTTAGCGGCGTGTGAGGGCAACCTGCGAGGGACCAGGCAGCAGTGCCCGAGCCACTGCATAAGTGCACTAATCAGACTCAACCACACTCGCAACGGACCGGATCTGGAAAGCTGCGACTGCGCCCAAGACGCGGAGTGCGTAAAAGCCAAAAGGTCCATAGAGCCGTGCCTTCCCCGTAGACACCCTAGTGACGCCGGGGGTATTGGATGCATGGAGGCCCGACAACGCTGCGAAGAGGACAGCAGCTGCCACCTCTCCCTCACGGCCTACTTGTCATTCTGCGGCCAGCTGTTTAATGGCAGGAAGTGCTCCTCCAAATGTAAAGCCACCATTCAGCAGATGCTCTTCATCCCAAACGGCATGCTGCTAAACCGCTGTGTTTGTGATGGGGTGGAGAGGCCCTTCTGTGAAGTGGTCAAGGAGAACATGAGTAAGCTCTGCTCTATAGGAGATCAGAGTGTTGTTTCAGATCAGCCTGATGTAGAGGACATCTACGAGGACGAGGACTATGATCCTAGAAGTGACAGAGAGGACACGTATCTGGACTACTCGTCTGCTGCACATACTCTGCCTAGCTGTGTGACTCTCCTGGTTCCTTATTTAGTATGGATTTATTAAAAACACTTTCTGTTCTTTGACTCTGCTCAGTGCTCTCTGGATCTTGTAGGGATTTGGCTCAAAACTCTTAAGCGCAGCATCAAAGCATTTCTGCTGGATACGGGACATGATTTTCTTCAGCCCTGGGCCCCTTTCCATTCAAGAATCACTCTGTAAGCACAGTAGCAATTTATTTAGGCATTACACAGCCATAGCAATTGTATAGCATTTTGTCTTGCACATAAGTCTCAGGAAAAGTGCTTTGTATTTTGTTACCCCGGTAGAACTATGAATACACTTTTCCCAAGCAAAGTAAATTTGGTTGCCAACCTCAACCCACAGTAAGGGCAAATGTACTGCCACTTTTGGTGTTTATTTGGTTTGCTGTCAGCGGCCTGGTGCTTGGAGTTTGACTTTATTAAGACCTTAGACAAACATCAGACACATTCAGGCTGTTTGCTTTGCTCTCCATTTGGTGGGGCTGGGCATTGTTGCAGCAACCACACTTCAAATATTTGTGGGAACAGTCAAAGGACAGGCGAGGGTGTGGGATCAAGTACTTAAATTAACTAAAGCGCCTCTCCAGCTCTCTGTCTGGGGCCCATCCCCCCTGCAAGATTGTTTTATTGAAGTTTTCCTGGACCCTGGTCCTCCTCCCTCCTGTGTGCCCCCTGCCCCTGTGCTTTTAAAACACCTCTGTTTTTATTGCTGCTTTCACACCAAAGCAGCGGCCCAAAACAACTTGTCGGCTGCTGCTGGTGAGAACTAAATATTTCACATGTAGCATTTTTCTAAGCAGAAAAGAAGTAATGGCTGTGAGTTTTTGAATGGCCAATTTTGTATGAGAAGTTTACAAAGAACCAGTCTCTTTAATTCCCTGTCTATTCAAGTACTTCCTTGAAAAAAACAAGAACAAAAAAAACAAAAACATGTGAACCAGGTTATGACTAAAAGAGTCCAGATGTGTAGCATTAGCTCCACTCACTTTTTTTTCTTTTTTTTTTTTTTTTTTTTTTTTTTACAAAACCCCAGATTGCATTACTCTTCAATTGTTGAAACTTTATGGCATTTTTATTATGGCTGAAAAGAAATGCTAAGTTTTGAAGGGAGGCTGCCGTTTGGTACTTTAAAACTCTTTCAGTGCTGGACATTATTGAATGTTAACTTATGAAGCTACAATATGAAGAATGTGTAAATATTTTGAAATTATGCAGAAATAAACATTTGTCTGACCACTGTACATTGCTGCACTGTACATTGTAAGGACATAACATCATGATGACTTTTGACATTTTAATAGATTTCAAGTGCCTGACAAGACAGTATGTTTTATAATAAAATGTTCATGACATAATTTGTGTAACAGTTTTTACTATTATACGTGTTTTTCATGTTACATTTAAACTATGCAACTCATATATTATATATGCATTTAAACTAAGCTGCTCATATATTAAAACATAAAAACAGGCTACTATGACATTTTATTGATGTTTTAGTCTCCTCTAACACACAAGTAAAAGTATAAATGTGTGCAACAGTACTATACATTAACCACTAGAATGGTTCAACAGCAAACCAGCCAGTCTCCATCTTAATTCTGGGATCAGAATCAAAGTAAACACATGAAGAGGTCTTAGGTAATGGAAGACCATAGTGGGACACAGTGGTATAGAGGCACCTCTGTGCTGGAGCCCATTTTCTAAATGATCCAAGTATTTTTCTCACACAAATCCCTAACTCTTTTCAGTGTTTGAGAGTAGGAGTGACCTGAGGATTTACGCAGCCCTTGTCTCACACAAGTACAATGTTCCATTCATGATAGCCATCTAGCTACAATGAATGGCTGACCCAATCTGAGTTTGGGGGAGAGAACGCAGAATCCATAACACACAGACGGTCTTCATGGATGAGATTCAATGCTCACTAGGAAACATGGGCACTGAGAGACAACACTAGAGCTGCAAAAACAGAGGCTGATTAAAGCCATGATGTTGCAGTTGGTGGTCAGGAAGAGGAGACTATGGGCGCCTTGATCATGGGATAGGAGAGGTTTCCATTTTAGATTCTTTCTATTTAGTTGTGGGCTGAGACTCTACAGATTTAGAGTCATTGCTTTTTGAGGGTAATATAAATTGGCGCAACTCCCAGAAACAAGCAACAAAGCAGGGGAAAAAAGGTCAAATCTGAATCCAAAGTTTCCTGGCAGCAAAATGTTCATGTCATAATGAACAGAAAAAAGGCTGAACCAACAATGTGAGTGCTCAACCAATTACAGCCCCCTCCGTCCCTGGCAGGAGCACCGAGCAGGTCTGCAGCTCTGGCTCAGGGAAAAGGCCCCTCTGTTCAGCCCAACATTCCACCACTGATTTACACCTGGCAGGGCAGGTGTGCGTCATTAGTGAACCGCTGTCGCCAAGAAAACAGTTCAGTACGAGCAAACCAAACGTGCAAGACGGACTGCACGATTTGAATAGAACTGTGTGTAATTTGGCCGTGTTTGAATACGAAACAATAATGTGCTATTTTGTTTCGTGTTCGACTTTGCAGAAATAACTGAATTTTTAAAGAAATGGAAAAAAATAATAATTCTGAAGTACACTCTCCCGATATTATTAGTGTAAATAAGTATAAGAATGAAATGTCCTTACTTTCCCTTGTCTACCATTCTCTCTCCTCATCTGGACACAAGCCAGCATTCTTCCCTACTGCTCTGCCAAATGATGACGATGACCAGTAACAACACTTAGGCCATGTCTTTCCATTCACATTCTAGATGAAAAAACAGCAGTTGTGAACACATCATTATAGTATGCAATTTAATTTTATAATAAATACATTGTAAAAAAAAACAACTGCACAAAATGTCAAATTAAATTTCAGCAGTGAGGATACCCTGCAAGGACAAACACTTTTTTGGCTTTCGTTTCTGTACTGTCGATTATAAACCACACTCTGTAACTTTTACATACATAGTGTAAAAGGTTTAAACGTAGTACTTTTTAGGAAATCATATTTACATTCTGCAATACTGTCCCTTTCACAGAAGTTAAAATAAGCCAGTCTGATAACATTATTTAGTGTATTCCTTTTTAGAACTAGTGCAAGATGGAGAAAAAATCTTGTCTAGTTTTACCCTGATGAAGAGGGCAGCATCAGTGGTCAAAGCGCGGTGGACTTGTGGTCATCCCAAAGCAAAGGCAGCTAGTATGTGATCGTAAACTGAGGCAGTAATCTTGAAAATTACAAGAAAAGATCAAAAGTTAACCGTCATCTGTTTGCATATTTCAGTCAAAGTATACATTTCCTTACCAGTTACCATAAGCAATCATTGCATTCCAATTTAGTGAAAACAGTAGTTTACTCTTCACAGTATAATTTCATTTCACTATAATATCAATATCAAGCCGAGACAAAATGCATCCTTGGCCTCTATGTTGGTTTACCCTGACAGTGGTGTGCTAGATACTGACGCACAAGCTGTTCTGCATTTTCATATGATCATGGCCAGGTTGAGGTGATTCATATATTTCAATAAAGCAGAAGAAGTTTCACAAATCCACAAGAGCTAATTATGCAAGTCATGTTTTCCTTCAATGAGAATAAACACTGCACCAGCCAAAATCATGTAGAGAAAACATTCCACATGTAACCAAAACATGAGCCACTTCAGCTTCAGTGTGTGAGCATGTTAAGGTGCACAGTTATTTGCCTAGTCAGGTGAATGTTTGGCTCCATGTCGAACCCTTTTCCAGATAGGCGGGGTGTTACTCTCATAGTTGTTAGCAGTCGCTCCTCCTTGTCTATTGTAAACAACAAGCTGCCAAAAAAGGGAAGAAAAAATGTCAACGGTGTGCATTAATTTAACATGGGATGAACAATTTGAACAGACAACAATTCAGACTAACTTTAAATATATGAGTGGATATTAAAATATATGATTGAATCTTCTTTGCAACTCTATTTTGTTCAGCTGTTGTTGGATCCATGCCAAGGATACGGCTAACTGTAATGTGGTCTTTATTAAAGAAACAGCAGGGGAAGGACACACCATTCTTCCTAATACTTGATCAATCCCTAGAGTCATCTGTGCCCTTCATTTACTCCCCTTCATAAAAATCCTCTTAACTTGCCATTTCCCCTGCAGTGTCATTAAGAACAGAGTAGACATTTTGGTAGCTAATGTAGAGTTGCTTAATGAACAAGGTTTGGGTCACAATAACTTGTATGGACATGTATGACACTGTATGCAAGATTTTGATTTAAAATTTAATCAACTTAAAATATAGCCTTTACTGGTAACAACTGTAATGTTGATTGTTAATCAAAAAACACTGATGGCTAAACCTACTTGTCTTGCTTTTGTCAGTGTGTGTGTCAGGGCAGCTGAGGGTACAGCTTACCACCTCCACCACCACCAGAAAAAGGCCTATAAAAGACGTGTGTGTGTGTGTGTGTGTGTGTGTGTGTGTGTGCGTGTGCGTGTGCGTGTGCGTGTGCGTGTGCGTGTGTGTGTGTATATATGACATCTAAAGCTAGGGTCTTTTTTAACTTACAACTTTTCACAGAGTCCACAAACGATTCACGATCCAAAGAGACATCACTCTGAGTCTCCTGCACCTGTAACATGTATTATTAAAGAATAGTATTATTGTATTGCATTTATGTCTAGCATTTTACATTACTTACATTCATTACATTACATTCTTACCTTGATATGTTTTTTAAGGTACTCAGCTCTGGCCATGAGGCTTTTAATCTGGCCAAACATCAAAGATACATATTAGTTATGACAAATAGAGTTTAGGGGTAGGGTGAAGCTATCCGGGGGTTAAAATTACTTTATAAAAGGCACTGTACTGATGAGTGAGTACACTGCTGCTTAAAAAAACCATAAATGTTTTAGTAAATATTTATTGTGACCACAGGGTTTCAGTAGCGAGCACTAACCCACAACCACAGACCTTTAATCACATACCCTTTAATCAACCACTAAAATAAATGTGAAAGAAATATAAACATACAAGCATTAAAATGTAGTTTCATAATGTACATCCCAAAATACCCCAGTGCAGTGTCACAAAACAAAAAACAAAAACAAAAAAACAACAATTTTAATCAAACTACAGGACATGAGCACACATGTAAGCCAGTCATGCTGCTTGTGTTGGGCCTTTAAGGTTCTCACATACACACATGTTTTTGATTTTATCCGCACACCCATCTCCCTAATGCTGTGTTAGATTATTACAGCCACATCTGAATTTACTTAAGACAAGCATCCATAAAACTTCAATGGGAGGTCTATGCCCACTTGAAGACCTTGCACTCTTCAATAAGGTCTTCAAGGTGTATAAGTAACAAAATTGAATTCAAAGTTATTGTAATTCATCAAATTTTAAATTGAAAGTAAATAGTTTGGTCCAAATGGTTTTGCATTTTCAAAAATCTTAATTTACAAATCTTGAAGAATTACACTGAACAAGAGTTAAGTTCTCATTTACACAACTAACCAAAAAACTTTTGCTTTAAATGTAAAGTAAGAACCTTAATAATCCGCGCATGTAAAGGAAACAATTGGTAGATGTCTATCAGTTATTATGTATAATGATATAAAATAGTACAGGAAAACAGTATTGGACACATCTACAGAAAATCATTTAATATTTTGCAGAAAGAGTTTATTGGACTTGAATGTGTCAAGGCCCCTGTGCCCGACACCCCTGTGATTTTGAAAATTTCATGCAAGTAGCACCTTTTGATAAAAAAATGTATGTTTTAGATGCCGACTGCTAACCTATCCAACTATTGTAGCCAATGTATTTGTAGTAATAAACACAAATTCAGTGTTTGTTCAAATCCTTCACACCTTGTTGTTTTCTGGGTTAGGTAGTACTATTAATAATTTCTATAAGTGTGGGAGATGAAGATGATTAATGACATTTCTACCAACACAATGGGAAAGTCTTGGGTCATGTGATATAGACAATTCAGTATGTTGCCTTGATGTAGGTGAGTGGCTAAGGGCTTGCTAGATTTGACAGATAGTTCATTCTGTGACTACTGGAGCAGACAGCCTTACCCACTCACCTCATTGTGGAGCAGTTCTTTCCTACGGCCTGGAGGCTCAGCTGCTCACCGTGAGAGAAGACACAACATAATGACAAAAAGAAAAGAAGTAAGTGTACCCAATTGTTTGTTCAGGAGGGTGTATTTTCTTTCTGCAGACTAGGGTTCTCTCTATGCCAGTATTTTTACTATTCTAGAGAGGATGAGGAGGAAAGAGCTTTTTTTCCCAACAATAACACAAAGTGTATATAGTCTGTTAAGAAATGCACCGTTCTCTCCATATCAAAGCCATATCTGGATCCCACTTCCTCCATCTCACTAATCTTCCAGATGCAGTGATGCTCATTTTGTGGTCTTTTTGGTCTTGTATTTTCAATTTCTCACAATGACAACTTTGGTAATAAAATCTGAGTTTAGAGCAGATCAAAATGATGTGTTATTTTCTAAAAAAACTAATAAAGATGCAGCCCAAAATTATATAGTAAGACTAGGATCTATAAAAGAAGAGAACCTTTTATAAAGTAGATGTACCTGCTAATGCCAGCAGAAGTTCACCGAGGCACTGCTGATATAAATCTAGGGCCTCAAAATCATCTAATCCACGCTCCTCCTGCAAGGAAAATGTGAGAATGAAGGAACATAGTTATTATGAGTCTGTATCCCCCATAACAAATATTTGTAAATGTATGAATCTGTGTTAATTGTTAAAAACATATTTGAAAACAAATAATCAATATACCTTTGCAATGGCAGTAGATGCCATATCTAAAGCAGCCAACAGTCGTGGGTGGTCCCTAGACATTTCTGAAAAAAAGCAGACTATTACTCTTAAGCTTTAATTTAATTCAACTAACATTTGTGTTTTTGGATGTGTCTTTTGAGCTGGACAAACAGATCAGTGCAATGGTAAAAAAGAAGCCTTTTTTCAGCTGAAGTTACTTACAAAAATAAATCCTCAACTGCTGTAACTGCATTTATTTTGGTTCAAGCCTTTTTAGATTGCAGTTGCCAGTCTGCTTATGGGAACAAAACATGACCAATATGTCACTTCTGTTCTGGTATCACTGCCATAGACTTATATAGAATACAATATATGATTCTTTATCATTTATCTCATCTTATGGTCATGTTACTGTCAAAACCACAGGTCCTCTCTTTTAGCAATGATGAGCAATCTAACATGCAAATTTGGTACAGAAATACATTTAGGAAAGTGTAATACAAAACCATAAAATAATGTTATTATTTAGTATGTAGTATACATCTACTTTGTGCTGTGCAGTATTCTCTAAAAACTACTATCTAAATGAGCTGTAGTACCTCGCAGGACATCCCTTGCAGTTCGGGCCTCCTCAAACCTTACTCTGTTGTCAGATGCCAACAGTGCTTTCAGTTCTTCTGCTCTGGACACATATTGGCTGACCTTTTGAAGCAATGCAATCAGTGAGATAAGACAGTGAATATCTATGAGAAAATGTTAAAAAAAATCTCAAGAGTAGGTTTCAGAGGTACCTTTTGCCTAAGGGCATCTTTGCGTGATCGATCTGTTTCATCTAGGGAATGGCAGTTAAGTTGTGTTTTAGTTAACAAAAAAGCAACAAGAACAAATAAACATTGAAAATGAAATGCTATTGTTAATTCTGGCTAATTTCACAGACAAGATATGAGATTGGCTGTGACTCTTACAGTGAATTGCTGGGACAAAGTGCTCTAGAGCACTGCAGTAAAAAGAGAGTGCAGCACCCCTATCCCCCTCCTGGTCCTTCTGAACAGCCTGCATCACCAAGTCCTTCTGAAAAGAGGCAAAAGAAACCATAATGAATGCAAACTGTGGCAGCTTCCTACCCTTTATGAAAGTATGTATGGATAGAGATGAGTGAAAGCACATGCTTTGCAAGCATGAATGGAACATGTGCTTAGTCAATCACACCCATGCCTCTCCTCATATTCTCTTACTGCTTTTCTAAGGCTGTCTGCACTCGGCATGTGCTCCAAGTCCACAAAAGGGTGCGTAAAAAACTCTGTAAAGGTGATCCGGGCATCTGGATTTCTCTCCAACAAACGCAACAGCAAGTCTCTGCAGTCCTTGGATACCCTTGTCCCTGGTGGGAGCTGAACACAATACATCATCTGGGAGTTTGATAATTTTAAAATAACAATTTAAAAATATATAAATTAATTTATTAATTAAACCAACTGAGTTTCATTTGTCTTCAAATTTAACATAAATGTACACATACATAATATACATAAATAACTTGTGGAAAAATATAAAACTGATATAATTTCACATTCATAAAAAATATAGTGCATAGAAAGATCCTTAGCAAACCATGTTTTTTTAGGTTCTGAGCAGAACCACATTAACTCACAGTAAATTGTACCATCTAGTGGTCAATAAAATGAAGACAAGCTTATTAGTTGAAGGGATTTTCACAATAATAAGCAACACATACTTCAATAGGCTGGTTACTGCGAATCTTGTCCTCCAATTCACCATATGACCTTGATGCAAAGGGTGCTCGCCCAAACAATGCCTCTGAATGCAGAGAACATGTTTAACATGAAAACAAATACTGTATGGAATTTATTTTCAATGAGGCATATTATATTACATGATACGTTAACCTGGCTGTAACTCACCATAAAGGATCACACCAACGGACCAGAGATCAACTCGAGAATCGTACTGCCTCCTGCAGACCATTTCAGGAGCCATGTACAGAGGAGAGCCTCTCAGTACACTCTGCTCATCCCAAGGTGACATGTACTGGGCAAAGCCAAAATCTAGTGATGTCAGAATAACAGGATTACAGTCTTAATTTACAGTCAGTTATAATATTGTTCAAATACATTTACTTATATACTGTATGAAGTGCAAACCTGCTAATTTAAGAACAGAGCCGCTTAGAAGAATATTCTGGGGTTTCAAGTCAAGGTGTGAAATATTTTTCTCATGAAGAAACTGGAGGGCACATGCTGTTGGTACAAGCAGATACATTGCAGTGGATGTCATAGTTGCTCAGCAATACATGTTGCATTTCAGCATCAGAGTTTTAAAACATTTAGACAGGTAACTTAATTACCAATCTGTTGTAAAAAGCGCCTGACAATTCTTTCAGGCAAAATTCTTCTACTGCGAATGAAGCGAGAAAGATCCCCTCCTGAACACCATTCAAGAATCAGATAAATATTTTCTGCATCCCACTGCAAGACAGAAAATGATTTTACAAACAATCAGTCTTTATTTATAGAGCCCTTCACAGCACACAAGGTGACCAAAGTGCTTTCCAATAAAAACATGCAAAACATTAAACAATTAAATAAAACAAATTATGCAAAGTGTCACTGCTGTTTTGAGACTGAATTTAATCAGGTCAAAGTCAATGACAGTGTGCATGTCAAGAGGCAGTTTGTTCCAGAGACAGGGGTAAGTGACAAAGAGACCCAATCACCCCAGTATTTGTATCTACAATTGAAAGACATGCACTTTAACAACAAGAACCAGTTCAGATCTTTTCCCACTCATTTAGTTTTAAGAGCAATTTATTACCTACCTGAAAGTCTTTCAGCTGGACTATGTGTGGATGTTTTACAGTTTTGAGAATTTCAATTTCTGTGAGAAGATTTTCAGTAGAAGCCTTATTCAAAGTCTTTTTCCCAACTACCTTCACTGCAACCACTTCTCTGCTGTCACCCTGAAATGTTATACAAAAACATAACTATTTAATAAACATACATTACTGTCACTGTACACCCTTAAACCACCTACCTTTCTGTAAGCCTTGTAGACAGTAGCATAGGTCCCACTACCCAGACGCTCTGTGAGTATAAAGTCTGCTAGTTTAGGAGGGGCAAAGCCAGAGGTTGAGGCCATGCTAACGAATACATCAGTTATTCATCCTCATCTGAATGATATAGATAATAGCAGTATTAAAAACAGAAAATCACCTTTGAATGTCAAGAATTTAATGTAAAGGGTTAAGAAATGTAAGGGAAAGGTAGAAAATGTTGGTGAAATGAAAAAAGGAGCAGCTTTCTAGAAAATGCGAAGAAGAAATCTTCTGTTTTTGAAAGAAATATCCAAACTTTATTTGTTACTGCTCTCTGTATTATTACTTATTATTGCTGTTTATTTATTATTTGCAGGCACTGGCTTTTTGAACTTGCCATATCGGTGGGTTACAGATTCTGCACTTTAACAATATTTATTTTAGATTACCCCAATCTTTATTAAATATTACTGGTGTATTATTGTGATGTCAACAGCAATTAAGATTAGGAATTAAAATCGTTTAAAAAAGTCATGAATAGTGTCACAACTTTCTGAAACTATTGTAAAAAAAAAAAAAGTATTTCCGTTTTGTTTTGTCAAACTTTGTGCTTGTTCTTGTTCCATGTTGATAGATCCAGCAATTACAAAGATACTAAACATAGACACAGAAATTACATATTACTACATTCTGACAACCATACAGCACATTTCACCATGATTTCTCCTCAAGCTAAATTTTGTTGTGCTGTCAGGTGAACGCAATCTATTAGTTGGCTTGTCACGCATATAAATGTATTTAGTTAAGTTGCTGAGTAATCAAATAAAGAGACAACTCTGAAGTGTACAGCAGTGGTTATCAGTCAATGGGTTTAGCTAAGCTAAGGGTGAATGGCTTTAGCCACAGCCTCTAAGTCGTTAGCTTTTCATGCAGCTAAAGTTCATGCTAACTGCAAAACGTCTAAATGAATTCCACTGAAAAGAGTTTAACCCTTTTAGTCTAGATAATAACCCAGACACTTGCCTGAAGCCCAGTTCCACGTAAACGAGCAATGTTTACTTCAGGTTTACGACATGCTCTGAACACAATTGGAATATCATTGGCTGTCGGAAAACTGCGACACTGCCGCCTAGCGTCAGCTTGTAAACTAATGATCCGTTTGAAACAAGTTTATAGTGAATGAAAAGTTAGAAAATTAACTCTCATTTTCAAATAATTCCAATATTAAATTAAATGTGGTAATTATACCTGTACAATGCTGTATCGGGTGATTACATACTATGTTTATGGACTGATTGCAGTTTAAATTGTAATACAGCTACTAACACGCATCGATTGTTATTCGTTTAAAATAAATAACTAAAATACAATATATGATATGACCACCATTAAAAATGCTAACCGGAAGTCGTGGTGGAACGGTTATTTAAACATGGCGGAGCACTTAGCGGCACGCTTAGCCGCTCAGGAGGAGCAAATTCAAGACCTAACTCGGGAAATAACAACTCTCCGCGATGGTTTAAGTCGAGGGCTTTGTGCCGATGGAACAGATTTCGCTTCACCCGAGCTGGAGACCCTGAGGACAGAGAACGAAAAGCTACAATACCGGCTAATGCACCTCCGGCGTGGTCTGCAAGCAGAGCTAAAGCTGGAGCAGTGTGTCAGACAGCAAGAGGCAAAGTGTGACAAAACCTCTGACAGAGCCAACAGCAAGGAGCAGATAAAGAACCAAGACCCGTGTCATAAAACAGCCAATAAAAAGGTAATAAACGATCCTTAGTGTAATTTACATGATATCAAACGCCTGGACAACTCATTCTTTGGACTGTACTGACATTGTGTGTGTATATATAATTTAGATTTATGCAAAACAAATACCATTAAGACTGCAGCTGTGTTACTCACTAATTCCCTAAATCAATGATCTGATCAATGCTCAGAATAAGAGATAAGAGGGTGATTCATGAACCTATTTTGTTGTAATAAGTCTATTATTTTTACAGCAAGTCTCAACTGGGGAGAGAAAACCAAATGATTCTAATAAGGATAAAAAGAAACAGGAAAAGGGGACTGGTGATAGTGGTGTGAAAGAGGTAAGTGGCACATGCATATTTGTCATAATCATGTCAATCCCTTCCCTATAATTACCCTATAATTACTGTTTATTTGAGTAGCTTAAGCCATGGCCTGAGTACATTGATGATCGCCTCAGTCTTTATGAGCAACTTAAGAAGGAGAGTGATGCTTTACTAGCTCTGAAAGCTGCAGAAAACAAGTCCATCACAGTAGAGCTTCCAGATGGTCGGAAACTGTCAGGAAAAGCATGGGTCACCACTCCTTATCATTTGGCTTCTGAAATTAGGTTGGTTTCATCAGAATTCCATTTGCGTGTAATTTTAGTTTTATCATTATTTGTGTCTTTGTGTATAGCCAGGGTCTGGCTGATAATGCTGTAATTTCTCGAGTGAATGGTGAGCTTTGGGACTTGGATCGACCTCTGGAACAGGACTGCTCTCTTGAGATCCTACGCTTTGACAACGAAGATGCTCAGGCAGTTGGTGGCAAAACTTACCTGCTTTCTAACCCTTTTACACGAATTAGTTCACTTAATTACTATGAGTCATGCTTACTATAATTTAGTGAAATTGATATGGAAAAATATATTTTATTTGTTCAAAAAGTTCAAAAACAAATTTATCTTAAATCCTAGGTTTACTGGCACTCAAGTGCGCATATCCTAGGAGAGGCAATGGAACGCTTCTATGGAGGCTGCCTATGCTATGGACCCCCTATTGAAAATGGTTTTTACTATGACATGTATCTGGATGGACAAAAGTAAGTATAATGTCAGTGTCATGTTTATTCCCTTTTGAAAGTTTTCTTTTGCAATATTTCAGTATTGGTGTTATTAGGCATTTGATCAAAAATACTACTATGAAAATAATGCATACAGTTACTGTTAAACTCATCTTAGGGGAGTATCAAGTTCTGAGTTTGCTGATCTGGAAACATTGTGCAAGTTTGTAATGAAAGAAAAGCAACCATTTGAAAGGTTAGAAGTCAGCAAAGAGACCCTTCTAAAAATGTTCAAGGTATTAAAGCCCAAGGGGGTATTTCTCAGTTTTTTAAAGAGTATAATAATAACATTGTGTGACTGTACCTAACTCCAATTTCAGTACAACAAGTTTAAGGCTCGGATTCTAAATGAGAAGGTGACTACCCCGACAACTACAGTATACAGGTATGTAGAGGGAATATTTTGCCATTTACATAAAATGTATTTTGCTGTAAAATCTGTAAAATTTCTGGCAGATGTGGACCCTTGATTGACCTATGCAGAGGTCCTCACGTTAGACACACAGGCAAGATCAAAGCGATGAAAATTTATAAGGTATATACTTTTTTAACACATCTTGAAGGTGGAGGGTCTGCCACCCGCTTGTCACCACGAAAATGTTATTGCTTTGAATAAATTTGGTCCTCAGTACCGCTAATATTGTTGTTCTGGAGATATGCAATTTTATAACATCAAGTCTATAAATAAAACTATTAAAAACAACAGTAACAGTAAAAAGAGCTAACAAAAACAGCTGAAACAAGCAGCGTAATCTGCCAAACAAGTGTATCAAGTCATATTTACTTGCGATCCATTCATGTTTTGTGTGATATTTGAACATCAGTCAGTACTTTGAAACAGGCATGTTTCAATGAATTTCTTTTTTTCTAACACATTCTTGATGTATAGTTAAATATTGACTGAATATTGTTAATAATGCAAAACAATATTGAGTTATTAATTACACCAAACTACAACATTGAACTTCAATGCCAAGACAAGCTGGTGATTCCACTAGGTTAAGATACAGGTCAGATCTGTGGACCAGTTGGTTTACCAGTATGTGGAACATTCCGGGCAAAGCTATAGCCTCTGTGGAGTCGAGCAGGTGGCACGTCCCTAAGACTAAAGTTACAGAGGACATCTTTTAGAAATAGTAGTATTACCGTTTTTGTAATAATGTGTATATATAATAAATAGTCCCGATGTTGGTTAATCTAATGTCCACTTATTTCTTATTGTCAGAATTCTTCAACTTATTGGGAAGGTCGTTCGGACATGGAAACACTACAGAGAATCTATGGGATTTCTTTTCCAGACTCAAAAATGTTGAAAGAGTGGGAACGTTTTCAAGAGGAAGCCAAGAATAGAGACCACCGCAAGATTGGCAAAGTAAGAAAGTGTGTAGGCAGTCACATGTTGATCCACTGAGATACAGAACTAAACTGGAACGTGTGAGTGAGAACAAGCACTATCTATGGCCCACACTGATGTATCATATTACAGTGTTTCAAAATGGTGATTTCACATGTCTTGATTTAGTCAGTGTGTCAGCCCTATTAAAAATCCTGCAAAAGAAATATACTTAACTACTATCATAGTATTGGTTTGTTTGTGTCATTTTAATATACTTAACATAATTTATAATTTTTATGGTTTAGATTGGATGTAGATGTAATTCTATTTAGTATTAGTTTAACAAAATGCACTTAAGTGTAGCTGCATTAGAATGCAATTAGAATCATGAAAAGGTTTTTTTTTTGTCACTCCTTTCAGAAAGTCAGATGTTTATATTATATAGATAGATTTGGTTTTCATTATATGTAAGCCATAATCGACATTTGAAATCTATGCTATGTGTAATGAATCTATAGACTATACCATTTCATAAAGTCAAATTGGTATAGTCTATAGATTCATAAAGTCAAATTGGTATAGTCTATAGATTCATAAAGTCAAATTTGTATAGTCTATGCTATGTGTAATGAATCTATAGACTATACCAATTTGACTTTATGAAATGACCAAAAAAATGCACTTTTTTCATGATATTCTCATAACTAGAGACTATGTACTAAATGCCTTTCACTCCAATCACTTGGTGCTGCATGCAGCTTCCATTTTATACTGCTGCCTAAAATCCACTAGAGGACACTAACCAACAGGAGAGCTTAGATGACATGTTCAATGTTCTACAGTACTGGTCCACAATAGGAAGGAACTCTATTCTAACATTACTCTCTAGTGCAATGCAATTCACAGCAGTGGTACTGTGCAGCACCTGTGCTGGGTGCTGTTCACGCATCACATACACACAGACAGTAATGCAGGTATTGAGGATTCATACATACAAATAAATAAAACGATTCATAAATACAATATGGAGACAGCACAACAATGTCACCTGGTTGACTCAAAAATTTACAGTACTGTTTTGATTCAAGAAACCTCTTAAAGTAGAGGTGACCAGAATCAATGTAATTTCTTTTGGTTTGTTGTTCTTGCTGTGCATTTTAGGCACAGTGCTGTCTCTACACAGGGATTTCTTTTCCATTCTCAATAATGTTTCAAGTCTTCTTTTATTTTACAATTTACCATTTTTTGTAGTACAAACAATATTCTGCATAGCATCTTTCATTGTTTATAAACTTAAAGTAAAATCATTTTTGTCACAAGAACTGACGCAGTTTCTAGATCAAGTTTTTATCTTCATCTCTTGGCCAAAGCTTGCCCGACTCTTCTGAGCTTCATCTGTCAGTTATTATCAGGTGGTCCAATGTGTGATTATTGAATCTCTCCCCGCTGGGCAGGTTGAGATTTTTACTGGATGTACCTGTGGATCTGTGGGATATGTGAACTCATTAAAATTTATTTTTTCCTCTGATTCTTTTTACAGGACCAAGAACTTTTCTTCTTTCACGATCTCAGCCCTGGTAGCTGTTTTTTCATGCCCCGTGGTGCATACATCTACAATACTCTAATTGACTTCATCAGGGTAAGCTGTCTCAAAAATCCCTCATGGGTTCTTTTTGTTGGTGAAGTCGCACTCTCTCTACTCAGGGATAACATAAGCTCTATTTATGTCCACTGTGTAATTGGACTTAATTTACACCACATTGTAGCTTTAGGATAAATGTTCAGAAAACCAAATATGCTCCAGAAAACCTTGTAAATTGAATGACTTTATTAACTTCATAACTACAGTTCATGTGATGTCTTTGCTGAAATGTGTTAAACTCTGAAGTGTTTTGCAAGTCACACCAACACACATGAGCAAGCCAAGCAGACCTCACATACATTACAGAGATGGTGTAAGGTCGTTATCATGCCAATCTGTTACCACAGGGTAGTGGTAGTGAATGCCACTGGTGTGTGCATTGGTTTTCATGTGACAGGCCAATGTTTAATCACTGTGGACTCTGAAATGTAGTATTCTTGTAATTAAAGCTGTTTAGAAATGCAAATTATGTTTATTACTTTAGATAAATGAAAGTGAGAAGTATACATTAAAGGTCTTAACTGTATTTTTAGAGTGAGTACTGGCGAAGAGGCTTTCAAGAGGTAGCTTCTCCCAACATATACAACAGCAAACTCTGGGAGACATCTGGCCACTGGCAGCACTACAGTGAAAACATGTTTTCTTTCCCTGTGGAAGAAGAGGTTTTTGCACTTAAGCCAATGAACTGCCCAGGACACTGGTGAATTTTAAGGCATAGTGGAAACTTTAACTCAACAATATTGTGTCCTGTTTTATATAATGTTTTTCCTTTTGTATGTGTCTTTAGCCTCATGTTTGGCCACAGACCTCGCTCATGGAGAGAACTTCCGCTAAGACTGGCAGACTTTGGAGTTCTTCACAGAAATGAACTCTCTGGAGCTCTCACTGGATTGACCAGGGTACGCCGATTCCAGCAGGATGATGCTCACATTTTCTGTACAATGGAACAGGTAATACGCTTTCAAATTCTTCAAACATTACAATGGAGAGTTACATTGCACAGTTTTTTTTTTTTTTTTTTTTTTTTTTTTTTCTCCTAAACTTTAGATTAAGGCAGAAATGAAAGAGTGCTTGGACTTCCTCCGCTGTGTGTATTCTGTGTTTGGCTTCTCCTTCCAGCTTTACCTTTCCACTCGTCCAGAAAAGTATCTGGGTGACATTTCTGTGTGGAACCAAGCTGAGAAGGTATATTTCTTAATGTTAGTTCTGAAATGTGGATTCTTACAATGGAGTGCGATAACAATAGAAGCAGTACCAAGTCCTATTCTTTAAACGTCTATATGCAAAACCCTCAGATAGCCACTTCACTGTAATTATTGCATTTAAATAATTAAAGGTTGATATAATAATTACTTTTATTATACCTTTACATGTACTTAGCAACTGGAGAGCAGCCTGAATGAGTTTGGGGAGCCATGGAAACTTAATCCTGGAGATGGTGCTTTTTATGGTCCCAAGGTAAGTACGTTCTTTCTGTGTTGATCGAAACCTTGAGATGTTGAGATGCATTTTCTGTTACAGATTGATATCAAAATCAAAGATGCAATTGGACGCTATCATCAGTGTGCAACCATTCAACTGGACTTTCAGCTGCCTATTCGCTTCAACCTGACCTTCGTTGGGTGAGTCACTTAAATAAAATTGGTATCCTGGTGGGTGTATGTGTTCTCCTACAATACATGATAATATATACAAGTACTACTGTTTAAAACACTTGGCGTGTGCTCTGTGTTCACAAAGTTATCTATTTAAGCTTATCATTTTTTTCATCTTTTTTACAGAAAAGATGGAGATGACAAAGTCAGACCGGTTATCATTCATCGGGCTATTTTGGGTTCTGTTGAGAGGATGATAGCCATTTTAACAGAAAATTATGCAGGAAAGTGGTAAGTGATACTCAGAATGGTTCAACACTTTTATTCATTGTAATGGTCGTGAAGATCATACATTGTGCATGTTTCCCAATTGAAGCAAAGTGAAAATATGTCATGTGGATGTGGTCGACAGGAGGTAGGAGTCTTGGGAGCCTTTGTCACTTCTTTTCCTAGAGATTGAGACGTTCTGTTCCACATCCACATCTTGTCTTTGTTACTGTTGTGTTGCTTATTTATAGAACTGTGTTATGTTTGGTTGTGTGGCATTCAGTTTTAATTAATTGTTTAACCTTTGTTTAGGCCACTGTGGCTTTCTCCTCGTCAGGTGATGTTGGTACCTGTTAATCCATCACTGGAGGATTATGCAAAAAGGGTAACATTAATACTTAATACAATATGTGCTCACTAAATTGAACTATAGGGTGAATGCTTTTCTTTAGGTTTGTAAGCACTTCACAGACGCTGGTTTCAATGCTGATGCTGATTTGGATTCTAGTTGCCTTTTGAACAAGAAAATCCGTAATGCTCAGTTGGCCCAATATAACTTCATCCTTGGTAAGTTTTGCTTTGTTGTGCAAAGAGCTGATTGTTGATTGTGTGACTCACCTATTATTTTGGCCCTTAGTGTTTTGCAATCATCACTGAAAGTGCATGATTACGTTGGAGTTGTAAGATCCTTTAGTTTCTTAAAAATAACCTAAGCTCTATTCTGTAATCAGCACATGCTTTGTGTTTTACTGTACACGTAGTCAGCTAGTCAGGTCTCTGGGGATGTGAATGATGTTTGTTTTTTAAATGTATGCCTTTGGTCTCAAATTTGGCTAGAGCAACATCCTTTAGAAATTACATTTTATAGTAGACATGTGCTTGTTTGTAAATGGCGTAAATTGAAACTATATCAAGTCATTCTGCTCATATCTTGGCAGTGGTTGGAGAGAAGGAGAAGATGACTAATGGTGTTAATGTGCGCACAAGAGACAACAAAGTCCATGGCGAGATGTCAGTGGCCGAGGTTCTGGCTCGTTTGACCTTGCTCAAGCAGTCTCGCTGTCAAAATGCGGAGGAGGAATTTTAATAGTTACTAAAAGAAAGACAGAAATGAAAGGACAATAATGTCTAGGTATGGATTAAGATGTTAGTAAAATTGTTTTAGTAAAACTGAGTTACTGAAAAAGAAGTATGTTCTAACCTCTAATATAAGTCAATGCAAGTGAACACTGGATAATTGTGTAAGAGAATTGCCTACGCAATTTGTTGTTGCCTGTAAAGAAGTATGCAGATGGAAAAAGTTTGTGTATTGTCAAAAATAAAGGAAGGAGTGAATGAATAAATGGCTTTTGAATATGGGATCTTATTTTTATATTTCAACATTTCTTTATAGGATATGTAAATGACCAATATTTGCACTTTAAATATAAACCAAAGTGCATATAATTCCCTGGGGCTTTTTTGGTTCAGCAGCCATCACAAAATGTGATCTTTA
>KN508476.1:0-13419 GCA_000787155.1 Scartelaos histophorus | reverse complement strand
AAAATGTGATCTTTAAAGATTATGAACCCCTCATATATCAGATAATGTTATAAAAAATACTATTTTCACTGCTACTTTTTTATGTATGTTTAAGTATGTAAGAGAAAGCGACACAAAACTTTGATGTTTTTGAAGGTTTTGTGTGACCAGCCAAGCCCATTTTAAATTAATTTGTGTCCATTATTGTGTGTTTGATAAATGCATAAACAGACAATCTCTGTGTTTGTGGTAAAATGTAAAATTCTGCAAATAAATGTTGAAATATATTTTCCCAATCTCCGTGAATGCAGCAGAGCACAGTGCAGCACACTGGCTCCTCCTCCTCGTCAGCAGCAGTAACAATGGCTCCTGGTCACTTACAGAAACTGGACCGGGAACGATGCTTTAAAACCTACGGAGTAGTGGTGTTATTACTTATGGATGTAGTCGTACAAGGTGTGAACGGTATGTCGGACTTTCTCGTCCTAAAACAAATTGGATTTTTTTGTATTCCGAGAGTAATTGTAACTGTTGTTAGCTTGCACTAGCTAGCTAACGCGTTCTCTCTTGCTTTTGAACTATTCTCTCTAAATGTAACAATGTGAAATATCGTCTTGATAATGTTGTAACTCCCCGGGTTGTAGGAAACCTAAGAATATTACTATCGAAATGATTATGTCATTCCACACAAACCTCGCGTTTGGAGGTGTCATGTTGTCACAAATTGCATTTTCCGTTTACCTGTCAGGTTATTTGAGATCTTCACATGTTGGTCCAGAGCCTCCGTACACTAGGGACACTCAGCACGGCCCAGTGAAAACCAGTCCAGTGGTACCTGCCGCTGCATCAGGTAATATTATTCTACTAAAAACTGAAGTGTTAGCTACCCAAAAACTGCGTTGTTCATCTATAGTCACAATGTAGCTTGAATGTCTTCATAGTATTGTTGTGATTGCCATTTTGCAGTGTCACCTATAGAAGGAGAAAACTACATTGCCAAATGTCCAAGTGGTGGTCTATGTAGTCTGCTGCCAGCTGACTGTATAAGCTGTAATTATCAACACAACTGCACTTATGGGAAACCAGTTTCATTCCAATGCAGACCTAAAAAGGGTGTCCACTGTATTGTGAGTACATGTTTAATTGATTTCATCCATTCCTCACAAAGTATGGCATAAGACTATTGTTTATGTGTTATGGCTGGGCAAAATGACAATGAAATCAAATTGGGATGGAGTAGTCATATATATTGTTTTGCTTTTTCAGGATGAGACTGGACAGCAGCAAACCAACTTCTCTCTATCCATCACTTGTCAATTTTGTTGGCAGCTCGACCCATTACTCTACCGCTGCTCCAACTCAACTAACTGTATGACCGTGTCCTGTCCAAGGAAACGCTACAACGCCACCTGCAGTGTTTTGGAACATGTACATTGTTTAGGTAAAGTGGAAGACTAAATTAAACTGTAGTGAAATGTCCATACTCCTGTCAGCTTTTTTTCGTCAGTTTTTCATCATGTGCTGCATATGTTTAACATAATTCTACTTTATTGCTTATTTAGGTAAAAGACGTTTTCAGAAACGGTTATTTTGCAACTGGACAGGAGGATACAAATGGTCAACAGCACTCGCTCTGAGGTATTTTACTGGATGCAAAATTAAAAATAATGGTTACTGTTATGGCATTGGAACGTCAATATAATTTTCTCTTATCTATTTTTGCAGCATTACGCTTGGAGGATTTGGGGCAGATCGGTTTTATCTAGGCCAGTGGAGAGAGGGTTTGGGCAAACTGTTTAGCTTTGGAGGCCTGGGTATTTGGACATTAATAGATGTTCTTCTGATTGGTGTTGGTTATGTGGGACCAGCTGATGGTTCCTTGTATATCTGAAACATGGTTAGATGTTCTGGCCCTTTTTCCTCTGGTGGCTTCACCATATTCAAGACTTAAGATGCTGCGATCTTAGCATGTTCGCCTGCCCAAGCTTGCAACACGTTCTCATCCCATCTGCTGTCAGGCAGGAAGTGTTTAGCTCTTAGCATCAACGATAACTCTACCCACACAAGCATTAGATCGAGCTCCATCTCTGTGTCTACCTTGTGGTGTCATGCTGTTGATGGAGCTGTGCAGTAAGATGAGGAAAAGACATTTATGTGTGTCTGTCTGGTAGATTGGACTCATGCTGCGATATTGGTTTGGTTTCCTGTGGAGCAGATCTCTGGGAGATTAGTTTTCACCTCAAAGCCAAGAGTTTTCCTTATTTATAAGTAAATGTATGAGAGGAGGGGGGGGTCAAATGGTATCCATGGATACCAAGAGCTTGGTTGTTTATGCCCACTGCAGTGAAAAAGTCTTTTTTTGTCCTGAAAGATGCATTAAGGTCAACTATCTTTACTGGAAGGCAGTTATGTACTGATTATTATTGTCTGATTTGAGGCATAAATGCATCTCTGTTCACATTGTGTAAATTGTATATTGCTGCAATTTTTTAAAATTATTTAAATAAAAAAAGATTTGGAGAGTTTTATTTCTACATATTCTCGGATTACTTACAAATAAAGATTAATTTTTAAATTAATATTTAAGAATTAAAATGCACTTCATTAAGATTAAGAGTACCACAGTGATATATTAATGTGTACATCGAATATCATGCATCTTCGTCAATGGTGCTGGTATTACTACAGAGTCTTAGCTAGTGCTCCTCTTTAGCTGATGTCATTTTCACAGCTGTTTGTGTGTTTTCACACACAACAGTCCTGTTGCCAGGACCCTTTACTGTTGGCATGGGCCATAAAAGTACAGACAAAAAGCTGAAAAAGATATAATAACCATGAATAATTTATGAGTTGTCAGTGCTTACATTTGTAGTGTCTAACACAAATATCTGGGCACTTTGCATTGGTACTCTTTTTAGTATGCAGTAACTTATATTTGCCACATTTCAAAAGTATTGCTTTCAGCCTTCAAAACAAAGTGATGAACACAGACAAACTTCATATTTTGGAGGTCAAAGGTTAAAGCAACTTGGCCAACTGCTCTTCTTTATGTGTGGCTGATTGATTATTTTGTCTAGGCAAATGAGAAGTACACAATAGTTTAAACCTTTTTTTTAATCATAGGGCTTTGATGTTGCAGCCCTGTCTGATAAACACACTACAATAAGCATCTTATATAACATAAAATGGGAACAAGCTAAATGACTGAATCTTTTATTCACACATTATTAGATATTATATATAATAGCCTTTTCTTTAATCTTTTTGAAGTTACAATGATAGCATTCTAAATGGTAAAAATAATGGTCCAATTTTGTTACCTTACTCAGATCATTCAAATGACAAAAATCAGCTGTAATTTAGAGTTGAGCTGATTATTGTCTATAAAAGACAGACAGTATCACGACTGCCTGCTTTTGAACAGCTCATTATGCAGAGAACAAAAGTTTATTCACACCAAGCTTTCACAGTCCAATTTGGTTATATCAAAGTTGTACATTTCAAAGCACAGGTTGTGGCCCCCTGAATTTCACCTATGTCTAATACTCCCCCTTTTCTGTCACATTTGGGTGGTTGCTAAGGAGCACCTGAACCAGAGCCATAATTGCAGTGTCTATAAAAACAGTTTGGCACACTGGGATACGAAGTGTGGGGAAAACCAACCAAACCAGATAATAGGCTGCACCATTTACATTTCCCCATAAATTATTAAAGAACACTGCCACAAAAACAGTGAAATATATTACGTCAGATATGGTTTGTCTACCAAAAGAAAAATATAAAGCAATTGGTAAAAGAGGTTTACACCTTATTTGACTGGAAGTTTGATGGTTTTTCATTATTAGCAAATACTAGTATAACTGTGGAAACTATAACTGGTCATGTTCCATCAAAAAACAAAGAGACAAAAGGACCTCTATTGGATTGTGCAAAGTCCATTACTAGACCACCTCCTACAGGACTTCCTAAAACATAACATGTGCCAGAGAGTACTGACGGAAAAATTATCTGTGACTCTATGACACTTTGAAAAAGCAACAGGACCGAGCAACTGGGAGGAAACAAACTGGACACACCAGATGCTACTGAAGTCTGAACTAGAAATCATGGGTACAGAATCACACAAAAGGTGAATGTTTCCCTTCTCAGTCTGCTTTGGCCAGACACGAAACGAGAGCTTTTGCCCATTATCAGAACTCTTATGCGTGATACCAGCCAGAATCTGACACAAATGCACAAACGCAGAGAGAGTGCAAGTGTTGATGCCATTTTTGCAGAACACAAGCTGTTTTCAAAGGCCTGTGAATAGAATAGAAGTGCCTTTGAGAGAAAATATTGGTTGCATTGTGCCAGAAGAGGCTTTTAAGCAGCACTGTCCAAAGCATCATAAAAATGTCCTGCAAAACATGTGTGATAATTTCAACTGTCAACAGTCTACAAATGATGTAATGTGCCTTTCTGGTTCAGTAAGGTTCTGCTACCTTATAGATCAGATAATTTTGTTTCCAGCGGTTACAGTAACAAAGCATTGCATAAACCAATATAATGTGTATCTGATTTTACCATGTTGGAATAATTTCCAGAGGCCAAATCATGGTTGTTCATCCATCTGTGCCATTCAGTTCAGTTTGCCAACAATACTCTCCTCATTTAGAAGCAGCTAGTGTTGGCAATTTATTAAGCTCTCAGAAACATACAATAAAATATTTTTGACATTATCAAAAAACAGACATTTGCAATTTTAGTGATTTATTTGTACAATAAATTTTGCACTGTACAAAGACCTCAGCTCTTATACAAAGATAAGAACAAAAGAGCATCTATAGTTCCTTTTTCCCTTTAATCCCTCATATCATACTGTGAGCTTAAACTGGTGACTCTTAAAACAAAATAAAACTAAAACAAAATAAATAGTAGCTACCTGCCCAGCAAATGCTTACTTTTAGGGCTAGATATTTCAGCAAAGTGCTATTGAATCAAACATTCTAACATAAAAGAAAGAAAAGTTGAATAAAAAATGTAAATTATACCTGTCCAATGTCAAGAGCAGAGAAGTAAATATGACGTCTGTGTAACAGCATGGAGAAATTAAACTCACAGTAGACACAAACTGAAAAGGCAAATGGTGACACAGCATGTCCGCATGCCTATGCCATAAACACACCATTTAGACCATCCACGGACAACGATGTGAGCTTATTACACATCCAAATTTTATGACAGGACATATCATGAAAAACAAAATGGGGATTACACAATCTAATGTCATGGCTTTTTTTTCTTTTCGTCAAAAGCAATATTATCAATGAATACATTCACTCATGTCCCCTCAAAAAATCC
Organism: Scartelaos histophorus; assembly: GCA_000787155.1. Lineage (NCBI taxonomy): Eukaryota > Metazoa > Chordata > Actinopteri > Gobiiformes > Gobiidae > Scartelaos > Scartelaos histophorus. Next base: position 8,100 of record KN508476.1, on the reverse strand, counting down.
AAATATTATCAAATTAACTGAAGATGTCGTATAAAAATATAACAAAGACTGAAAACTCAAAACAAAAATATATCTACACAGTCTCAAATGCTGGTTAGGGTTGACTGACCCAGCATGAAAATTGCAAGTCCAATGTAACCTTTTTCCATTTATGTGAGTGAAGGCTGCAAAAGACTCAAATCAAGTCTGAGTAGCAGCAGTCTTTCCCCTCTCTGCAATTGTAACACAGTGAAAGCCACGAGTTCCATCTGGGCCCCTGGGTAGTCTCATTACACCAGGTGGTAGACCATCAGCGTTCTGAATCTTTCTGCCCAGCATAGGGCTCCCTACTGGGCTGCTCTCTTGAGATGCCACCTGCTTTCGACGCTGTACCCAGGGGCTTCCTGAAGGCGTGAGGCTACTGTCTGAGGAGTAGTCTGCCCACCGACGACCAACCTCTGGGCTAAGCCGGCCCTCACTGGCCAAGGGAGACTTGTGTGAGGGTGGGGCCTTGCGCTGAGAGCATGGGCTAGCTCGAGGACTAGACCAGGGGCTGTTGCGTGGAGACATTCCGGGGCTCAGGTGATTGTTTTGGAAGCTGATGCCTGCTGTGGTGGGGCTGAGCTTGTTGCAGGACAGGGACTTTCTGGCTAGCCTTGGTGACGTTGGATTACTCTCAGTTTCTGATGAGCTGCAGGCTGAGTCATCTCCATGGTACTGGAGCTCTCGAACCCTGCTGTTGAGAGAGCGACTTTTGCGCATCCCTCCTTCCTCACGTGGGCGCTCTTTTGGTACCTTTTTCTTTGGTGGTTTGGTGCCAATGAGAACCACTTTTAACCCAAGAGAACTAGACCCTCCATCCTCACTCCCCACCGCTTCATTAGCTTTGACAGCAGCCTCCACTTCCTCAAATTCAACAATGGCACATTCCTCAGTGCCAAGCTGAGTGTAGCGACCACTTAGCCTCTTCAGATCAGCAGGCAGGTCTTTTCCAGGTTTCAGGACCCTGACAGAGGCTATGGCGCCGTATGTTCCAAAAGCTTTAAGCAGCAGCTTCATCAGCTGCTCCTGCTGGGTGGCACCTCCCTCGCTGCCCCCGTTTTCCTTTGTCAGTGCAGCCAGTTCTGGCCACCTCTGCAAATCACTTAACAGTAGCATGCGGCTTGGCAACGACTCGCTGGCAAAGACGGGGACGGCAGACTTGCGTCGCACTTTGCGTCCCTCATCATTTAACTCCAATATGTTGGAATGTCTCAGAGCATAAGCAGTGGTTCTCCAGTCACGAGTCAAATGCTTTACCTGCAAACACAGATGACAGCCACATTATAAAAGCCCTAATTTACGCAACACTTTCATTATCTATGCATTTATTTTCTCAAAACATCTGTACAATCAAAATGTCATGTTCATACTTATTAAAAAATAAATCATAAGTATGTCTGCCAATAAACATAAAAATATTTGCCTATTGGAAAATGCACTTTTGTTGTTGTTCTTACAATTTGCTAGTTCTTATTACATCTAAAGCTTTTGTCCTCACGAGCCTGTGTATTATGTTGCATCCAGCTAGCTCTATAGAAATTAGTTACCTTTTTAAAAGAGGTGAGCAACTTGACACTGACAAATCCCAGTTTATTACGTCGCACATGTTTTAGAAGAAAGGCATCATGTTCCAGGTTCTCATCAGACAGGTAGTACTCAATCTGAGAAACCAACTTGTTGATGAGTTCTGGATCTGGGGGCTGCCAACTTTCCTCCTCCAGTTCACCTCCGCTGGTCCCTGCTCCACTGTGTGGGAAGACAATAGCAACAGTTAGAGCAGACCAAACTCTAGTACTCCACGCAGTGCACTTCTGTACAATCATCAGCCAGTGATGAAACACTCACTGCACAACATGGCAAGAAGTATTTTCTGAGTGAAACTTGATCGTTATAGCTGCTCAATCAAAATTCCAAACCAATCAAGAAAATACAAACTCTCCTTCCCACAGAGAATATGGTGGCTATAATGCTAGTAGAAAAACTAACCCTTTACCTTGCAAGTTATGACACCTGTGTGAAGGTATAAAGCGTAAGAGTCAAGTTGTTGCAGATTAGAGAGTGGGTCTGAATGAAATGTTGTGGATGACTCATCACACTCCCACCCCAAACACTCATACACCCACAGTCAACTGCTGCACTACTGGCACAAACCTCCTCGGGACATCAGGTAGAGCCATTCAATGTCATGGATTTGCATGGGATGAAAAAAAGAAATGGACCAACTAGAGATGGGAGCAGTCAAGTATTTAAGTATTTATTTTTCGTCAAATCAGATGGCACACTTGGCACATTTAAAACACCCCATTATAGGCCATGTGTTTCTATGTGACTTTGCTTACGCAGCCTATTTCCTTTGCCTTTAGATTTCCTGTGTGCGGTCTAAAAGCTCTACATCTAGCTCCACATTTTGCAAGAGCCTGGCCAGGTGTTTTACAGGTTTCTTGTGCCAAAGCATGATTTAAGTGTGACCTACAAATAAACTAAAATGTTGTCCATGTTATATAGCCCATATACAAGGAACCGCAGGCATTATTTATTTTCCTATTTGGCCTTTCAATCACTGAGTCACTCTTTGCGCACGTAGACTGGGCAGGAACTTTGCCTATAGGCCACGGGTTAAAAATAGCATCCCTGACGTAGGGAATTGGATTAAAAAGAAGGTGCAATCCTTTATCTCTCAGGTGTCTCGGGTGCTGCTTGCTACAGGTGGCCCCTCTGAGCACAGGAGATCGAACAAGTGAGGGCAGTAACCTGTGTGCCAAACCTCATTATTTGTTTACATTTAGCCTTCACTTTTACCAATGAAAGAGTAACTTCTCATTGGTACAGTAAGTTTGTGCCAAAGGCCTACCACAGCAGAGGAAATGATGCAATGACAGATATCTTGCCAACATATTTTTTACGCGCAAACTTTACACATCACCTCCAAGAAAGTCAGTGAGTGAGTCAACTCACACTTTCACGAGCAAAGGGAAGAAACAAGGTGGGTTATACTCAGACCTTGATTTGTCATGCCGTCCCATTTCGTCTTCACTACAGCTGCCCCCGAGGATGTCAATATTATTGGATAACAACTCCTCCGGCTCCTCGTCCTCCGCAGCCTGAATGGCCACAGTTATGGTCACGGTCCCCATCTCTTGCGAAAGCTTATCCACCGTGATTACCTCATCGACTCCGTCTGAAATACACTTCGACGTCTTCATTTTGTGGATGCCCACGGAGCCACTCATGTTCTCGGAGTAAGATAAGGTGCTTTCGCTGATCTCCTTCGCTCTTCGGCGTGTGACAGTGGTGTCGCCCTGAAAGCCTAGCGACTTGTCAGAGTGGACAGAGCGCACGGGATACGGGGCGGGATGCTTCTTCTTCTGGCACCAGCGATGGCGGAGGAAGATCCAGGGCGCTCGGAAGACGCGCTCCACGGCTCGCCAAAGACCCCTGATCCAGATCCGACCCGATGCAGGGCCCTGAGGAACAGTGGGGCTCGTAGCAGCCGGCGAGACACAGCCTTGACCTAGTATGAGCGACGGTGGTGGACTAGAGCCTCCGTGTGCTTCTACTGCCACCGCCGCCGCTGCCTCTGCTGCTTTTACTTCCTCATATGTAAGAGGCTTTCTGCTTTTGAAACGAGCGTCGGGATTGGTCTTCTCACAAGCGCTCCCAGCCCACAAGCAAGAGCTGACACAAAGCCAAGAGGGAGGCAAAAGGAAGGAGAGGCAGCGCATAAAGACACTAACCAAGGCGTGCATTTTGGGTTGTTTTACCTACACACACAGTTCATTTCCCGTGTTGGCTCGGGTGGCCTGTTTCAAAGCTCTAAGTGGACAACCTACTGCACGTGTTTCTCTTTAATTGAGAAATGATCGTGCCAAGGGCGACCCCTTCTCTCTCAGCTAATTGGATAACCCTGGAGAAGGAGGTAGTGCTAGAGGAAGTAGGAATAAAAAATACAAATGTCACAGGCATACTAGGCCTACTCTATACTTACATTGGCAAACTATTACAATTATTAACCAGAAAAATGTTAATATTGTTTTGACTTAACTGTGGGCTATTTGACCTCTGATAGGCCTAATTCTATCAAGGCTGGAAGTTAGGACTGGCCACACAAGGATAGGGATATGAATCAAGACTAAAGAAGCTGAAATATAAAGTGCATTACAAATAAATATGAATATAATATTCACATTTATACATTTTTTTATATTAATACATATTATTATTATTAAGAAAACAAAATAATATATATTTGAATAAAATGTTCCATGTGTTATCTCTCTTTTCGCAAAAGCAAGTCAAGCCATTGTTTTTAGTGATTTAGTTTGAAATCATGGGATTTCAAGTTTTAGTTATGAAGTAGAAGAAGAAGATATAGGGTGTGACTCATTTTCCAGTTTTAAATCACGATTAGGCTAATGAACATATATCAAAATATTCCTAGGGTAGCTTATGTTTTCAGTTCTTAAAAGTAAGTTTTATTCAACAAGCCATTTGAAATCTCTTAACAATGCTCGCTACAAGATTAGACCTATTTTAGCCACTAATTTCACCTTTTGATACATGACTGTAGAGCCACACAGTAATCAGTCTCCAGTCCAGCAGGTATCATGACCTGAATGTGCATTTATGTTGCCTATTCATGTTGCTATTGGCCTTGATCCCATACCACTCTGTAAATCACTCCTTGAAATGTTTTGCCTATTGTCCTCCTGATATGAAATCTCTTTACTCCGCCCCTCTGACAAGCTGGCCTCACAGCTGGTGGTGGTCTGTGACTCACTCCCTGCACCACATGCCATGCAGGGCTCCTGTTTGTGTACAATGCAACATGGGGAGAGCAAATACATGAGGATCAGTTATGAGAACAACAAGGACATTTGTAATAATTCCTGCATACACTTATTTAGTTTTTAAAAAGTCTTTCTGTGTAGATGGGACTAGTGCCAAATGTTAAACTAGGTTTACAAATTGTACAACCATTAGTTCAGTGTCTAACTTTCAGGAATTGTGCTCTTTTATTTATATGTAAGTCTTGCAGTTACGCTAATACACCTTTTGTTTAGTAGAGACTGGCAATACCAGGATTGAAATCATCCAAATGATTCTAATGAAGGCGTATGGCGTTTATAAATACACTTCCTGTATTACTGCATGACATCACAAGGTAGAACAGAGTGTTTTCTGTTTGACAGAATATAAGTATAAGAATATACAGTGTTTGTGAATGAAAACTCCAGGTATGTTTTTGATGAGGAAACAACATTATAATATAGATCAGAAAATATAGTAATGTAGGCCCTTTAAAATAGCAGAGGGTACCACATTTTTTCATTCATATAGGTGCATTGTTTAATCTATAGGCTGGGGACAGCAGACCCTTCTGCACAGATTAATACAGTGAACTCATGTGATGATCCATGCTATACACAGTACTTAGCAGCCTGTATAGGCATGTAGCCTATAGCCTTTATTGTTTGGTATGGCCTGTCACACAAGCTCTCGATGAGCACATCCCATATGTGTCAGCTTGTGCTTCATGAATAGCTTGTGACAGGCAGTGTGTGGGATGTCCCTTTGAATCTGGACTTGTGTTCCCTCAGCAACTGCTCACAACGTGCTCAATATAAGGACACACTACACAAATTACAAGTGCTAGGCTAACGAGTATGGGCCTATCTATGAGCAAATATATCAGCCGACATAGGCTAATAGTCCTATGTATCTTACGTGTTGTGTTTTCATTGTAAGCCCTCTTGCTTTGTTATTATGTGTAAAGTTAAAAAAATAATAAATAAATAAATAAACCATCATTATCAGAGATGACAGAGAAGTGGCCCATGCAAAGTTAAAAACAAAAACAAAAGTATGTTAAACACAAACACACACGCACGCACGCACACACACACACACACACACACACACACACACACACACATACACACGCACGCGCACACACACACACACACACACACACACACACACACACACACACACACACACACTCTTTGTTTCACACGGAGTGTTTAGGGAGTTACACAAACGTGGGCGTGGCCATCCTGTTGCCACGGCAGCGATGTTTGGTGAAGCTACTTGTGCTCAAAGTAATGAACTGTACAGTAGAAGGCGCAATATAGTGTTAATTATATGTAGTAATAGCTACGGTTTATTGAATAGTTTAGGGTAATTAGTGGCAGAATAGTGAGAATTAGATGCCATTAACTGAAAGAGAACGAAGTCTGTTGTAGATTTACCTGTAGCCTATTTTTTGTGACAAAAAATAATAATTTCTGCCAACACTAGCTAACGTTTGCTTATACCTGTCTCGAAATGGAACCTGACCAGACAGAAGCTACAACGATAAAACATCGCCCAAGTGTCAACGATAAGTGGCTGTTTCTTGGACCAATGGTAATAAACATTACAACATCAACGCTCTTGAGGCGCAATTTAAGTGACTATTTATCATGAACAATTTATTCTGCTTTTAACGAATCTGTTATACTCGAAGGTCAATAGTTGCAAACTGCATCGTACTCTCAAGTCTTCAGCAGAGAGATTTCAGACAACAGTGAGTACCTTTAACTAAATACAGATATGTGTTAATTTCATTAGGCTATATAACAGTTGTTTACTATAATTACAGTCAGATTGTTCAAGAAAAGAAGACCAAGTGACCTTCAGTGATAGACATTTGGTTTGTTCTTCTAATCAAAGTAAGTGGGACTGGAAATAAAATACGCAGCATTCTCACAAATTGCACAAAAAATAATAACATTTTGTATTTACTGTTTGCAGAAAAAAAGCTTTTTAGGTACACATCTGACCAACAACATCTTATCCAGCTTCATCTTACACCACGTACAGGCTTTGCAGAGTCTCAAGTATTAACAGCACCACCAAATAGCATAGAGACTGGCACAAGTGTTACACAAACAACCCAACAAAAGACAAAGAGAGCATATTCCCAACCCTTGAACGCCCCAAAGCCCATAGGTAACTGCCTCAATGACAGAGAATTTATTACATTTATCATTGAAACATTTTGTTTTATGCAGGATTACAGAAATCTCACCAGAGATCACACACTGGTTTTCAGTTCATGCACTTCCGCCCTGAAGCTTCTGCTGCAAATCCTCTTCGAATTGACTTGGACAGGTACTGGTTTTGGACTATTTTCATTATTTACGTCAACTGTGCCAGAACTACCCTATAACGCAGCTAGAGGGCAGCAAGGTCCCTGTGTGTAGCCTTCCTATAGCTTCATGTTAAATTCTTCTATCATTTCTTCAAAGGAGCTGTCTTGAAGAATGTCCCAATCTATCCTTCATTGGTCAATTGCAACTATTGAACCTTCAGCACAACTATATCAGGAGAATCCAACACGTATCTAAACTCCAATTTCTTATTTTCTTAAATTTGTACGACAATCACATCACTGACATGGCTGGTCTTGAGTGTTTAAACTCTCTAAGGATTCTTTTGTTGGGAAAAAACAGGTTAGTCATGTTCTTGTTTCTTGAATATAATATTTTATGGTTTATACTTCTTCTGCTTTATTGTTCTTTTATTAAAGGATACAGAAAATAAAATGCCTTGATCATTTGGTCAAACTGAATGTACTGGATTTACATGATAATCAGGTGAGTTATGGTTTTAATATAATGTACACTTTTAGATGATGTTTATCACCTCAGGTGTAATATTGCATTTCATTATCCATCCAATCCAACTTTATTTGTATAGCTCATTTTACCAATACTCTAAAGTGCTGCACAGAGTAGGCACAATGTAAATTAACACATTAATTTATATTTTTAAAATTAATACAATATAAATTGTATATTTTTTGTTGTGCTGAAGAGGGAGCTGAGCCGAAAGGCAAAGCTCTCAGTTTACTGGTCAGTCTACGTTCCCACTCTCACCTATGGTCATGAGCTCTGGGTAATGGCCGAAAGGACGAGATCGAGGATACAAGCGGTCGAAATGAGTTTCATCCGCAGAGTGGCTGGGCGCTCCCTTAGAGATAGGGTGAGGAACTCAGTCACACGGGAGGAGCTCGGAGTAGAGCCACTGCTCCTTCAC
>KN508470.1:25504-57194 GCA_000787155.1 Scartelaos histophorus | reverse complement strand
AAATTCTAAATAGAAACACCACTATAGTCAAGACTGTAACATACCTGTAAGTATCGAGTTTGATAAGCAGAGAGGGTCTCTCCCAGTGGCACCACCATTTTCTCCACACTTCGCTGATGAGAATGGGCCTGGATGTCAGGGCTCTCCTCTGAACGAAGCTCAATATGAGATATGAGCAAGTTGGAGATGACCGACTGCACAGACTGGCAAAAAAGAGAACAAAATAAACATTTTAATTTTGAAGTAAGTGTTCTCCAAAGCTATGATTTTTCATAGCAAAGCAGGGACTGTTGCAACCTGGTGTCACTGGTGTGCAAAACACGAAAAAGTAATGTGACTAAAATCAATGAATATATAACAAATCAGGCAATTTTCTTCATAAGAGTATTCTATCAGTTATAAAATAATGGAAATCCTTAGGTCCACGGTCTTGCTGAGAGCATGTCATTCCATTCTATAAACATAAATAGGAGTCAATAAATGATTGGCTGGTGCACTGACCTTTGTGTCTCCGCCTGGAGTGGCACTCAGAGCCAAAATCCGGAAATGTTTAGTCTGACTGCCAAGCTGTCGAATTACCTGAGAAACAAACCAAGTGAGAAGAAAGTTGAAAAAAAAGGTGAGATTACTTCTGTATTTCTCATTTATAAAGGTGAGGCGGCAGTAGAGATCTCAAAAGTGGCACAGCACTGCCACCTAAAGGCTGTTCTAAAACAAGAGTGAATTACTAGCACATCTAAATGAAAATACACAGTACACTTGTTTAGTGCACACGGTAACATGAACATTATGACCAAATGATTAAATATCTAAAAACATAACCAGTTGTCCAAATGAAAATTATTTTGTGTTGCCTCCTGACCTCATTAACCATATTGTTCGAAAGGTGAACTTGGTTAATTTGGCAAGATATTGTGGATTTGTGTACAGTCAGAAGCAGTGTACCTGACAGTAGGCATGGTTTCCCAGAGCTTTATGGGCCTCGTCTATTACAACACACTTGACATGCTGAGCTGGACAAGTGTCTCTGGACAGGTCGTTCACCATGACCTGAGGTGTGAGGAAGAACACTCGTTTGGCTCTCCACACCTCCTGCCTCTGCTTTGCTGCTGTGCTGCCTGTGGAATTATTACACTGTTATTAATAGAAAAGAATAGGCAAGTCAAATGGTTAAGTCCTTCTGAGAATGCATTACCTGTCAGCTCTGCCATGTGGGCCTGTGGTATTCCCATGACTTTATAACATGCTTCAATCTGTTGTGCCACAAGAGGTTTGGTGGGAGCCATGAAAACAATCTTTCCTGATGGATACCAACGATAGAAGTTGTACATGACTACAGAAGCAATAAAGGTTTTCCCTAATCCGGTCGGGAGGCAGACCAGTGTGTTCTGAAAGAGGGCAGCCTCTGAGATCTTCAGTTGGTACTCCCGGATTGGGTAGTTTGTAGGGTAAATCCATACTTTGGCTGACGAGCTATCAAAGCCGGGGAAGCCAGGATAACTCTGTCCACAAGGGGAAGTGAGAGGCAGTGCACTAGGATCTGCTTCTATGGGGTTGTCATCTGTTCTAAAATGTGTATTATTAAATTGCAACGTTTTTTCTGCTTCATGCACAGCTACCACCATCAGATCATCGTCGTCATCCTCCACATAGCCAAAAGTAGCTAGACGTTCGGCTGCACTCACTGGGCCTTCTGTGCTGTAGGAGGATCCGTGCCCTATTTCACTCCAAAGTGAACTTCTCGATGCAGGTCTTGGAGCGGTGGCCTGGGAGGTGTTGCTGCTGTTTTGAGTCGTCTTGCGTCGGGCTGCGGATTTTTTGCCATCCTTTTTAGGCGGTACCACTTTGTTCTGAGACACGACAGTGCCCCAGGCTTGAAACAGAGTCCTCTGGTTTGCAGCATTGCTCATCTTCAGAAAATATTATTGAAAATATAATACAAAAAACGTCCATGTGATAAATGGCACCATTTCAAACAAAACCTACATAAATACCATTTCCGCTGGCGTCTTTTCTAAATAAAAGTAATTATTATTTAACCTGTTAAGTAAGCGTGTTTCTGAGCACTAGTTATATCCGAATGGAACAGAATGGATGTTCTGTGGTCTCTTCACTCGACTTTAAAGTGCCACCGCATTAAAATCTGAAGCTATATACACAAATAAATTATTTAAGTTTTAGTTTTTGAGTTTGAACCGGAACAACATCAAAAGTTTGAGTTCAGCTCCCGCTCTCTTTGAGCCATGCTAGCACTGTTATGTTTCCATAGCTATGGACAGAGGTAGCCTGGAGAGGATAATCACACATTTTCAGGTAATTTTCTCTACTTAATTGCTTGTCAAAATGAATAATGGCTTACCGCGTGACCACTTGAAAATATATTCCTAATAAGAGCTATTTTGTGATGTGATTTTCCTCCCTTTGGAGCCCATTACTAAGTTGTCCTCAGTGTCCAGTTTACTTCCGCTTTTGTATCTCTGCCACAGGCGCGTGCACGAGGATACCTGTTGAGGGACGAGGTGCGCCGTGCACGAGAGGATTATGAAGAGATTGTAAAGGAAATTGATGGAGAATTTCACGGTTTGAGATGGATCAAGAGAGCTCTGTATTTCCCATACTTTACAGACAGTGTAAGAATCACTCATTTGATTTACTTTTTATCATGAGATAAATTTACCCTGTCCCACAAAAATCAAAATGAGACCAGGTACACAGTCATATCTTGCCAAATTAAAATTGAAAGGCAATGCAAAAAAACAAAAAAACTGTATTCATAACATTAAATTGAAATTACAATCCTAAGGTCGAAGTTGGCTATGAAATACTAGGGCTGCAACTAAATATTCAATATAATATTTAATTATCTTCATTTTGCCGTACTTTAACAGATACTACATTAGAAAACAGCCTTATTAAGGCCTAATCTGAACACTGAATATGTTTTAATGAAATAAAACTTTTGTTTTTGTTCCTCTGAGATCTAAAACATTGTATCCATATTGTGATCCATGTATTGAGATCCATGTCAAATCATGAGAAAACTGTATTCTTGCATGCCTTGCCTAATTTAACTTCATTAGATGTTGTATTAAGTGCAGCTCTCTAACATGTTTTCTCTGCCTTTTCACAGCCCAATACTGATGACAGAAATCTTGGCAACAACTTTGAAAATATAAAATCAGAGTCCATTAAACAAAGGAAATGTTCAACTCCAGTAGAATATTGTTCAAACAGAGATGTAGAAGATGGTGGTGGTCATTCAGAGAAGATGGAAGCAGAAAGAGACATTTCCCAAATCATCACCTCTGCTCCTGAACCCAGAGACAGCTTTTCCACCATTGCTCAGAGCGCAAACATGCAGACAGGAGGAGAACATCTCGTGAGAAAGAAGGATGGAGGAGGGATGGAGAGTGCCCGTGACTCTACCACTGTCTGGAGCAGTGTAGATACTGACCCGGGCTCCAGTCACACAGTCCAAGCAGGTAAGTGCAACATGGGAAGTTTTATAGGTTTATATACAAAAAGAGTTTCACTTAAATACAGCTTAAATACATTGAATTACTTTATTACAACTCACCTGACATAAGGATTAGACTAATACTCAAAACTTTCACCTGGGAAAGGGAAGGAAAGATCAAGTGATTTTTGGAGTTTGCTCTATGGGGATATTCTCAATATCAGAGGAAGTATCCAGGTAAAAAAAAAAAGAGTTAAAATCTAACGAAAGCAGAGGACTGGCAATGTTCAATTTAAAGGTCTTTGTGAGAACTCAGTAATCCAGGCAAGCTGTGATTGTACTAGATTTTATTGGCTGCATTTAAGAACAATACATTTGAATTGTTTTAGCAAATCATAAAACAGCAGCTAGGTAGATGAAAAGAAACAGAATATCCTGACTCCATTAAGTAGCTATAAATCCTAAGCTATAAATACCTACTAGACATGTCATTCTTTGTATTAATTAAGAGTTAACATTTCAGTATTCTCTATGTAGTGTTAATGCTGCTGGAAATAGAAAAATCATACAATTTTGCCTGAATTAGAAAAAAAAATCACTGTAGGAAAAAAGAAACTAGAAAAAATAAATGGTCTCTATTTTGTCACTGGTGTGTTAACATAATTTTATCAACACATTTTATTGTACAAATCAGATTGTGTTAAAAATGTTTGCACTAATTCTTACTTTACAACTTTAATTACATTTTACTGGCTAAAGCAGCTATTCAGATGCTGCATGATTAATGTGATGCTTAATTCACCTTTACAAAGAGGAGGCACAAAGAAAGAAATAAGCATTTTATTGCATTCCTGGTGAAGCTACACAAATGATCTTTGGTGTGTAGTGTGTGGAGTGGACTTAACAAGCTCTCATGTCGAGAAGTGGCCTTATCAATCAGACTGGTTTTACTGTGTGCAGGATTGCGCCAGTATTGCTTGGCCCGGGATGTTCCACGGACCCCAGAAGCCCTCCGTATCCATAGAAACGCACTGTCCATGGAGCTCCTGTGGCTGCAGCAGGCCATCGACAGCAGGAAGAAGGTGAGGAGGAGAAATAGTGCTTCCTGCCCATAGCTTATTTGTGTCAAAATGTGTTATTTGGGTTAAGGGTTAGGGTTAGTAAGTACAGGATCCTTTTGCATAGAACAGAAGCTAGTACGAATATCCTCTTTCCCACAAACTCAGGTAAGGTGAAAGTTACTCTTTTATTTTGTATTAGTTATAAAGCTGCACAATGTATAGCAAAAGTATTAGTATTACAAGTAAATTTGGTTGTAGAGATGTTTTTGCGATTAAGGCTATGCAATTACCATCAAATTAACTATATTGCAATAACACCAAGGTTCTCCATCTAACAGATATGTACTATGAAAAAGTTAAAATAAGGCTGATTGCTTTTAATAGTTGTAAATTAAGGCATGTGCATTTTTGATAGAACTATTTTTAAAAGGTATATTCAAATACTGCAATAAAATAATTATTGCAGTCCCAATTTTCTGTTCTAAGACAAAATGAAAATCGATTTCAGTATTAATCTCATGAACAGTAAGAGGACAGACTTAAATGTTTGCCTTTTAAAAATAGTCAAATTTGTTCTTCCGAAGTCTGAACTTGGCTTTGCTGAAGACATTGCGTTAAAAAAAAAAAGAAAAAGCTGATACATGAGTGAATTTTGCTAAATATTCCTTAGCTCTATGTACTATTGAGGAAAGGAATGACCAATCCACAAACACAAGTACTAGAAAGTACAATTGACAGCTCCTAATGACTACCTTCCTTTAATTGCTTCTGTTTCTGGTTCTTCCCCCAGTACCTGTCATTGAAGAATAAGCTGAGCGTTTCCTGACAGCAGATCTAATGGAGTCTTTATTGGTATTCAAAACCGCTATTTATTCACATTCTGGAACAAAACAATGAATGCATATTACATGAGAATAAAGAAATGTATTTTTATAAGCACTCTCTCCTAGTTGATTTGTTGTACTTTTTGTTAACAGTCAGTTTAGCTGGGCAGTTACATGAACTGTACATTTAAGCAAGCCTGTGCGGTGACTTTCTGAAGCTCAAATTTCACTTTTGAAAGAAACACCAAAAACTCCATAGATAGTCCAGTTAATTAGTTGTTGTCATCCATCACTATTTATTCTACAAAGTATGCTAATGTAAAGTATAGTTATTTTTATTTTATTCATTTATTGCTTTGCAGTTTGGTTGGCTATTTAAATAATAACCAAATTCATCTTTATGTTTTTTCCTGCATAATTATTTATACTACAAAATATCTTAAGACAAACATACAACAGGTCAAGTGGTTATCTTATTGATTCAGCTTAGCAACGCACTGCCGCCCCTGCCTTTCTCGTGTCCGTGGCGGCTTTTGTTGTGGTTGCCGCCGATGGGTTGGCCCACAAAGCCAGTCATTGCTGTCCCCGCTGCCATGGCAACCAGGAAATACTCTGAGCCGTCAGCCGAGTGTGTGCACAGGAGCAGAACGTGGCGATTGGGAGTCCAGACGGATCAACACAACAGAAGAGACCTATTTTCAATTCTATACTTTATTCCTACTCACCTGTAAGTCTTCAATACAGTGATATTCAGTGTGTGTGTGTGCGTGTGTGTGAAAGAAAATTTTGTATACTTACGTCTATGGAGAACTGAAATATGTGGTAATATTTAAACGTCTAGATTTGTAATTCTATGATGATCAGTAATTATTCCATTGATTAATACTTTACTACTTTTTACTGTTCCTTTTTTTAAATTTGTTTTTTTGTTTTCTTTTCATTCAAACATTTGTATGCTTTGTGTTTGTGTCTTTTTTGTTGTTTTTTATTAATTTAACTGTTATTAGGGTTGTCAAAAGTAAACATGAGATTCTAATCGATGCTAAAACTACTGTTGAAACTAGATACTAATTTGTATTGATACTAAAAAGATCATCGTCAACTGGACAGAAATGTTAGATCTTAGTGTCATGACAACACTACCTGCAATTTATTTTATCAACATATTTACAACATTATTTCACCCTCTTGTAAACAGCTCCTTTGTGTGATGGCTGAGGGGACCACCACCTCTGCTCTCCTGCCTCCAGTGAAGAGCGTGGTGGTCTACAAGAATGGAGACCCCTTCTATTGTGGCCGGAGGTTTGTGGTGAACCAGAGGCAGGTGTCCACGATGGAGGCTTTCCTGACGGAGGTGACCCAGAGCATAGGGGCTCCTCTGGCTGTGAGGAACCTGTACACCCCCAAGCAAGGCCATCGTGTCACAGACCTGCAAGAACTACGAACGGGAGCACAGTATGTGGCAGCGGGATTCGAAAAGTTCAAGAAGATAAAGTGAGTGCAAGGAAATCTAGGATGTATATCTAATACCCTTGGACTGCTCTGTATTATGAGTTTTTTTATGTTTTTATTTTATATGTTATTTAGTGTCAATGATAAAACTCCTCAGTTATAAATTTTAAATCCCAAGATCTGACACATTGTATTGTTTGTCCTTCCCTCATTGCTTGAATTTTTTATTATTGCTTTTTATTATTGCTTTATATTTTTTTGTTTTTTACTCCAGTTATGTTAATGCTGGTGTGAAGAAACAGTCAGCCACGCGTGAAGAGACCCAGGTAAACATTTATTAATCCAAATCCAGAGTAATAAATGTCCAACTCACGACATTCAAATATCATTGTCATAGTGCAGTTTTATGTAAAAGATTAAAGCATATTTCTGTGAACAACAAGCAATGAAAAATTGACAAGACAAGGGCCTAAATATCACAAATTGTCATTGTTCAAAAATTGAAGTTTATTATTTTAGTTTATTGGTAGATGTTGCGTAATTAGAAATGTTATATTTCAGTTTCACTTCATACTTTTACAGTACTGATGATGAGAAAGGTGGCTGGTGTCTGAATATTGAGTCACTGTAGATAACAGGTGCTTTTCTGTTTTTTTTCTGTCTCCCTCTGCTGCGCTCAAGCCCTTTGTACAAAACAGTAAAGAGTAAAGAGATCTGGGCGACTGCCATTTGTAAAACCCATCTGCTACCATGTGTGTTTTCAGGCTTTACATGCTTGTGTTGTGGTTACTGGTGAGCTATGCCAGTGTCTCCCTACATTGACTTTACAATACAAATGTTATAGCTGTGAATACACTTGCATTAGAGCCACAGATGCCATCACTCAAACTAAATATTTGTATTCTATATCAGTGTAGTTTAACAAGATTAGCGCGGCTTGTATCAGCTGATCTAGCTGTGTTATGTCAAGACTTCATCAATGTGAGTTTGCATTACAATGAGCCCTCAAATCAGACACGCAGGTTGGATGTGTCTTCAGAAACGTCTCAAAGTGACATCCGTTTCCATGGTGTCAGCACTCAAGCGAACGCAAGTGGAATGGTTTGGCATTGATTATACCTTATGCATAACTGAAATCTCATAATATGTGCACAAGTGGGCTGCGCACATATTCAGTGGGTTGTAAATCCACCTTTTTAATTCCTTGTAATATTATACAGAATATATGGGGTAACTTCTAGCTTGGATTTTGTCATGGTTTAATGAAATTTTTTTTAGAGTTTGCCTACTCCTGAAGCACTCTACATCATTCCCATTACTTATAATTAAATGAGCGGATTAAATATTCTGAGACCTTTAAATCTCTGCCCTTTAAAACTAATTAACATTAATTTGATTTTATTGCTTTTTTCAGACTAAAGTCATTCAAAGGCCAAATGTCTCAGCCAAATGGAGGAAGTTCATTCCAGTCCCCTGCATTATACAGTAAGTTTATGCATACAGTTACATTAGGCACTAATGGTGATACTTAGCTAGTTTTGTTGTTTATCCTTCTTGGTTTAATAAATTAAAACTTCAGCTCTGGTGTTTTTCAATTAAAGTGTACTGTGTAACCTGCCTCTCTCCATGGAGATGATATTACTGTGCCTAAAATGTTCCATAATATGGCATTAAACAATCTATCTTCCATTTAACAAATGACAAATGATTTTCTTGCTATAAATGGCTTTAAAACATACACTACTGTGAGCAGAGTCGCCTCTTCATAGATCTGACTTGTCTGGTGGTGTCATCTGCTTTGAGATTGAAGTTGAATGCCACACTGGAACATTCCAGGCAAAGCAATAACATGATAAGTAATTGGGAGACCCTCCACCTGAAAAGTCACATAGTGGACCTTCGATGTGTCATAACAGCATATGATCATTATATTTTTAGTGTCTTCCGCAATGGAGATCTCCTGTGTCCACCATTCCGCTTCATTATCCCTCGTAACATGCAGCAGGACTTAGAGCAGATCCTGAGTTTAGTCACAGACAAAGTTAGCCTACGGACCGGTGCTGTTCGCAGGCAAGTGGGAAAGAAGTAAAAATGTAAAAAAGATATCACTAAAATGGTAGAACATTGGACAGAGAGTGAGATATGGCTTCTTCCATTGTGATTCTCCAGGTTGTGCTCTCTTGAAGGAGCGCCCGTGTCCTCGGCCTCTGAACTGGAGACGGGCCACTCGTACGTCGCTGTGGGAACGGAGAGGTTCAAGAAACTTCCATATGAGGAGCTGCTGGTCTCAAAGGCTGCGGAGAGGTATTGTTATGCAAGCTCATACGTGTGCAGTGTGGTGTTTACAGCTGAAGGGCTAATGGCCGTCAGACACAGGAGACGATTTATGATCACATCCAGTGACCTCTGATCCCTTATCTTTTGTCCTCTTGTATTTGGAGGC
Organism: Scartelaos histophorus; assembly: GCA_000787155.1. Lineage (NCBI taxonomy): Eukaryota > Metazoa > Chordata > Actinopteri > Gobiiformes > Gobiidae > Scartelaos > Scartelaos histophorus. The sequence continues at coordinate 47,957 of KN508470.1, read as the reverse complement.
ATTACCCCGGGAAGAGGAGGATGATCCGCAGGAATGAGGTACTTTGTCAAATTTATTTTATTATTAACTTCCAGTTTGACCACCTGTTTTAAATTAAATGTGGTTGAAGGAGGGGTGGGAACTTAATATAAATACTTGCGTTGCGTCACTCTTATTGTTGCTGTTGAGTATTTTTTATTAGTTTGGGATGAATTGTAGTTTTGTTTTTGTTTTGTTTTTTCTGAGCACAACACAAATCCCAATCGTCCCAATCCAAAGCTTTCTGTCTCTTCTCCTTTTTATAACTCTTTTTTACTCTTCAGTTAATAATCCATGTAAACTAACCTGTAAATGGACTGAAAGCTTTAAATTATTATAGGAAAGGGGTTAAAATAAATAAATTAAATACTGTAAATTCTACTTCTTCCCGCTCCTTTTTGAACATGTAAACTTATAACTCTGTGATTTTGCATATCTGTGATGTTATTTGTGAAATCACTTCTGTTTCATCGTTTGCATATTTAAAATAAATCCATTCATTTATAAATTAATTCATTCATGCCTACTAACATGCAAAACAGCACAGTCTGCAGTTTAAAACAATTATCGTTCTTTATACTTTTACTCTACACGTTTGGCAGTATTTACAGGTTTTTAGTCGTGTAACTGTACTTTAAATTGAGTACAACATTTCAGTACTTTTACCACCACTGCATTTAAGTTATTAGAATAATTTAAAATGCATTGAGTAAATGTTAGACTTCATTCGGGTCTTCATAATAACAAGAAACTTAATTGGTTCAGACAGAGTGAGGTGCAATGAATACTTTATAGAATGGAAAACCTTTGTTGCATAAAATCGAGCACTTTAGGTAGAGTAAGATAACATTATTTTTTTTAATTCGTTAGAACAGAAAGGAAGTAAACGGGACAGAAGACCAGTACAGCGACTCTGCTCTGCTTCACTCACCAGAGGTAGGACGAATAACGTGACGCTTCTTTTTTTAAGACATCAGCCGCTCATCTCTGTGCAATTGTTTCCAGTCCGATGGCCGAAGAGTGAAGTCGACTGGAGATGAAGCCACGCCCCCACAGGCCTCGCAGCAAAGATACAGAGGAGTGAACCCAGAAGACCCGTCGGTGTTCTTCTCCAGACCCGTGAAGGTGCGCAAAAACAGAGGACATCCACTCACCAATGGAGCAGGTCAGAAACGGAAAACTGTCTCAAATCTGATACGTCATAATAAAGTGTTGATCGAGGTTGTTTTGTGTTGTAGCTCGGCACAGTGTGTTTAAAAGACCAGGGAGGAGGAGGAGAGAGGAAGTACGAGGAGCAGAGGAAGTGGCGGAGGATGAGAACACAGCCATTGAACTTCCCATAGATCAGGTCAGTAAACTGTGATGCATAACCAAGTGTAACGAAATACAGCTAGATATTTGAAAATTAAGTTAGAGAAGATATACTTATTAATGCCTCATCCTAGACCCACCCTTCATCACTGCTGGGGCAAGGATTGTAAAAAGAATCTCCATAATTATAGATTTAAAGTAGTTTTTGTGACCACACTGACTAAAGCGTATAATTTCAGAGAGTGGCAGAAACGGTCGAGGATGAGGAGCTAATTGCCACAGAACCCTTGGACAGAAATCAGGTATTAATGAATTCAATATACGATATTTAATAAACTAATATAAGACACTTCTAAAGTCAATATTTGTGTATAGGGTGTGTCATCTCGAACAGATGATGACCAGAAAACTTTTGAAGATGCTGAGAACAAAATGAACGACATCAGAGATTCAACAAAACATGAAGAAACACAGGTACGCAAGAATGCTCTGTCTTTAAAATGTCAAGTCAACCGTCATGATATAACTTTCACTTCTTTTTAAAGGATCAGAAAGAGACCCTTTCGATGTCAAGACCTTCCTCTCAAGAAACACAAACAAAATCTCCCAGAGTAGAGGTGTGTCCAACTCCGTATAATAAGATGATGTTGATAAGATGTTGAAATTTTGATGATGTTGAAACACTTTTTTTCTTTTTAATAGAATCCAAAAGCAGAAGAACAAAAGCAGCACCCTCAAGACATTGTAACAAATGGAGTCATCATCTCATCATAGTATCCAGCATCGGACAAAGGCGGGGGGAGTCTGCTTTGATATTTTGCAGCTGATGTTGCAAGAAAGAACTGATTTGTTTGGAACTGGTTTTTCAGTTAGTCACTCTCATCTGTTTTGTTTAAAATCAAACGCCTAATCACCAAGACCAAGAACACTCATACTGATCACAGGCTCTCAAGTTTAAGAACATATATTAATAAACTTATTGCACATTTTTGTATTTTTTTTTCTTGAGTTTAGAGTTTTCAAACTTTTTGTCTGTGTTTGCTAATGTGTACATTTTGTCACCATGGAAACTGCTGAACTTTCTGCCAATAGAAATGCATTATAGAACACACCCAGGATGATGTCAGTGCAGAGTATCAATTTGTGAGTTGAATCACTCGGTTGGATTGTGACTGAGATAAATTATTCAAAACATTGTAATTGATACTCACCATCACACGTCTAACATTTGGCTGTTTTGAGATAACGCCCAAGACATCTGTTGTGCCAACTCTTTCATTTGATTCAAAATATTAATTTATTGCAAAGTATGAAATATCTACAATATCTTATTTTACATGTACAATAATAAACATTCCCAATATTACAAAAATAAATAAAAGTCTTGTTATATTCATTCATTCATTCATGGTTGATCAAATAAAAAGAGCCAGCAGCATATAAAGGCAAACAACTCGACAACAGCCTTATCTTCACTGTCAACAGCAATTAGCGTGTTCCCACACAAACACGCTACACCAACACGCTACACCAATTACTAGTCACATGTTAAAATGTTTTAGTCCTATTTATGTGACCTGTTCAGCTGCTGTCCCACAGATGGGGCAAAGACAAGTTTTACAAGTTAACAGCCCCCATTTTCATTGTGTCATAAATCTACTTAAAGTCCTAACTGAACCTTAAATGAACCCTCTTTGTCAAGAATTCCAGATAGAGGCTCTGAAGCGGAGGAGACACTGTTTGAATTTCAATGGCATCTCCAATCGTTCAGACCCTTTGTCGTGCTTAGTGCAGATAAATGCTGTATGTCCAATAAGAAAGATTCACAATAGTTAGTGCTAAACTTTGGTCTTGTTCTGTTTTGATGGGTCCATTGAACTCATGACACACAGAGTAATACCGGCCATGGTTAGGAACATGCCTGCAACAGCATCTGAAGAAAGAACACATCAAAATGTTAGAGATAAAGGATATTTTGAGTACAAAAGTCATGCATGCAGTATTTTAGCATTACTATTCAAGTGTTACGTATGTGGTAGAAATTTAATAATAGCAGTTTGGTCTCTTACATTTTCCTCCAAATTCTTCTCCCAGTAACTTTCCAGTTATTAAAGTGCAAAGAAATGTCAAGGAGTTAGTCACAGGAACGGCAAGAGATAATTCTGAATCAGGAGAAGAAGAGTAGAAGACACAAACATGTTTTAATTTTCAAGGCCAAGTAACATTCTGTTTGTTGATTTTCTCACCTATCTAGTCAAAAAATATATAGGCCACTGTGAGTATGCTATTCCATGAGTTTCAGCAGTAAAAAGGTATTCATGTTTTGGAAGCAATTTTGTTGGAACCTGGGACATATAATGTTGAATTTGCTTCCTTTATGGAGCAATAGCTGCATAATAAATAATGGTAGTTCAACATTTCAACATTTGTGGATCATGTTTGGATTTTTCTTTCAAAAACAGTGAATCTCTCCATATGAAACATTAAAATGCAGACAAAAAAATATTCCAAAAGATACTCACCAGTTGTGGACAGTGTGTAATAATATACCAAAGACCCACTCTGGTTTAGGAGAAATGGCACAATGTACTGTGAAAAGAGAGGGGTGATTTAAATTATGTAGACACTTTTTCAGCGCACACTTTAGACTAAGCACCTCTTCCTCCCAATGCAGAAATAATGTGTCACTTAAGCTTACACTGAGGTTGAGCAGGAGAAACTTGAGCTCGGCCAGGAGCTGGGCCACTCTGCTGGGCCGGGCCACGGTCTCTATGCCCCGGGTACCTCTCTTCAGGAGCGGGTTGGTGCAGCCCCACAGCACGGACACCAGCACCAGGGACAGCAGCTCCCCTGACACATGGAGGAGACGCGAGACTTTTGTTGAAAACGTGTAACATAAAGTTTAAACAAAACATCACAGAAAATTGGATGATGCTATTTTGGAGAGTTGCACAAGATCATAACTTAAGTGAAACTAAATTTGACTTGGCTTCAATTGTTTAATAGATCGATCATCGTGTCTTTTATTTTAGAAAATCTTACCTTTAGTTAGGTTTAGACCTTTACAAACATCTGTAATGCATGGGATTTGTTGATAAGTTTATCCATATTCTAAAATGTTAACGCTAATGGGGTTGTTTACAATGTGCACTTTGAACAGAAACCTATACGCTATTGCAGGTCTAATTAAAATCTCAATATTTGTCAGAAGAAAAATCGCAATCATATTTTTCCCGAAATAGTGCAGCCCTGCTATTTTATTTGATCCATAATTTAAAGTTGCCTGTCAACTTCCTTAGCATAACATTAGCATGCTACACCGGCTTCAAAGCTAAACGCGTATTGTAAACATATAATTGGAATGATTTAATAGACACTGTGATATAAGATGTTGATGATGTCTAAAAGATGTTTAAAAGAATGAATCAAACTGAATCAAACTCACCTACAGACACCATGATGTAAACAGTAGCAGCTCCTCTGAAGTCGCGTTCAAGAAAATGCAGTTGTTGCAAAACGACTCTGAGCTCAATAAATAGCTGTTTAACATAAGTATTGATTTCTGTTCGTATATTCAAACGTTATCTTGGTAACTAAAAATACATAATTCTGATTGCAAGACAGTGTATTTAACGTGGAAGAAGGAACTCAGAAAATGCTTACGTTGCTCTTGAATGCTGCTCTTTTTGTCGGAAGTGTGGCCAGCAGAGGGCGTGATCGGGCCAATTCAAGACTACTTTGAATTATATTTTGAACAACTAACTAATCTAATAAAACATTTGAAGATGACATAATTAAGAAATATGACTGTTTTATTATTAACAATATTTGCTCTTTTAACATTGACACAATTATAACGTAAAGTGCAAAATCCTTTGGCATCAACTAAAAAGGATTAACTGAGACAGTTTGTGAATATATCTTCATATACATCTTCATTATGCACTGCACAGTACAAATACTATCACAAACTTCATTTTAATCCATTTAATCTAAATAATTCTAATTACAACCTTCATGTAATATAATATTGTCAGCAAAATAGGTCAACAGTTAATGCAAACATCCTCCATCTTCCTTTTGAATACAGAAATGTACATTGTTTGTAAATGTAGACCACAGATAGCAGGTTCATATTTGTGATAGGCCTACTTGTAAAACTGCAGACTGACAACACAGCTGTGTAGAAGCATGAGCAGTGCACTCACTCACAATGTGTCTTTACTGTTCAGAAGTGACAAAGGAGAACTCAAAAGGAAGGATTGATGTTCTTTCAAAAGATCCAATCAATCTTTACAATAACAAGATGTCTCCAAGCCTCCACTAAACTACAGTAGCCTTCTATCTTTTGATCTAAAACTACAGACAGTACATGGTGTTTAAGCACATTGATGGTCATTCACAGTGGATTATTAACAGTAGATCTGTACATCCTCATTTGTGTCAGAAAAGAATTGTAACAGGATTAATTTCAGTCTCACTGAATAAAGTGTATAATTTAATGAGACAGTTGGATATTGTTGCTAGTATTTGGTCATGTACAATTTAGATTTACTGGCTCTGTATTAGAGTTTATGGTTGTATTTATATATTAAAAATAACAATGTAAATCCATCTTGTACAATCATTCACCACCATTGCAACTGCAGCCACTGAATACAGGGTGCTGTACCCTCTTCCTGTTTTATGTATAATTTCACAACTTTTTGACACATGTGGAATATGAAGACACTAGATATAACTTCAGGATTTTAGTAGACAAAATATGGCTTCACTGAATCCATACTCATGTTAACTTCCTCTTGTCAGAACTTCTCTGGGCACTGAAACGGCCTGGGCATTAACCCTGGGCATTAACCCTGGGCATTAACCCTGGGCATTAACCCTAGCCTTAAGGGCTTGCATTAACATTAAACAGAGCTTGGATGTAGTCCTGTAGTCCCGCTATAGGAGAACATTTACTTTATTGTACTTGATGCAGTCTATATTCAGTCAGTGTCTGTGTCTGTGATGACACTATTCACATGGCTATGTATTCTCCATCATGGCCAGTTCATGAACAGTCACCACAGTAGACGCTGCACTGGACTGTTCAGTATTCTCGTCCACACTGTTGAGCTCTGCACGGGGCAGTCTGAAACCGTTTTGAGAGGGGGGTCGGGAACTCCCCTCCAGGGGCAGCTCTTGTCTGGACAGCGTGAACCCCCTTTCAGAGGGGGGCCGGGAGCTCCCGTCCACACTGCCCAGCTCTGCTCTGGGCAGTGCAAAGCCGTTTTCTGAGGGGGGGTTGGAGGCTGACATGCTGCCGGACACAGAGCTGACCACCAAGGGGGTCAGGGGCATGTTGGTCTGGTTAGTGGACTGCGACATCTTGGGACGAGGTCTGGATGAATTGCCGAGGACTCTGGAGACATGTGTCCGCCTGCACACAGAGGAGAGGAGTTACAGTGGTTCTTTATTTATGTCAGCACACCTAAAGGGATGCCAATAATGTGTAGCCTATGTTGCTATGTCTGTGCCTTTGCTCTGTCTGGATGTACTGAGCATGATCTAACACTTTGTCAATGAAAGATGTTATGCAGCATTTATATTGTGTTGAAGGACATGAAGGTGATAATATTGTGTATAAGTTAAAGTAAAGTAAAGTAAAGTATAAGTTGTGTATAAGTGTATAATGTTAAAACTGCAAACAGTGACTACAGTCAAAAGTGATGCATCCATCTCCGCAATTTAAAAATTCCACAGGTCACAGATGAAGTTACACTAAAATTTTCCGCAAAAAGAAAATCTCAAATATTTTATTTACAAAATGAACTATTGACTTTAATTGGCTTCAAGTATTTGGGCATATAACAATACCTGAAGTTGGTATAATTGATTTATAATGCTGGAAATGCAGCGTAATACGGTACTTGGATTCTGGGGCCCCTCTGTGGTGTCTGTTCTAATGAATATTATTGACGTATTTTAATATTTTGTTGTGTCTTTACCATTCCACTACAGTGAAGAGTGCAATCTGCTTGTTATACAGAAATGATATATTTTATAAATTGGCTCAAAGATATGTTTACTCAGCTGTGTGGGGCCTGCACCAGAGGTAACCATGGAAACTATGTACCTATAACATGTCATGTGCCATGTTATTTCAAATGAATAAAATGGCACATAAAACAGTAGCTTCAGTACAATAGTGCAGACTTTCCCATGCTAGATCAAAATTCTCCTAAAGCATTTTAATTACAGCATGTCACCCATAACATGGTAAAAGAATACAAGCCTCTGCCGGTGCTAAAACTGCTCTCATCTTTCTAAGAAATGCCTGTCTGTGGGGAATGTGGCCTTACCGGTTGTATGTTTTAAGAATGATCAGTAGAACAGCCAGAATAATTATGATGCCGATGACGATAATTGCAATCATGGCACCTGAACCTGAAAGACACAAAAAATATGTTGAAGCAGAACTGAAGAATGTTTATTACTGTGAAAGATTTGCATTTTGGCATTTTCTCCAACCACATGTTGGCTAGAGCTTATGAACACAAACACTGCAAATACAGTATTGGTGATTTAAAGCCACACCTGTGCAATTCATCTGGATTTGACAGCATGACACAAGCCTTTATATTCATGACACTGAGCTTATCACACCTTTATAGCCTAGAGAAAGAAACTCAAATCTGGACATGATCAAATCAAGCACATGGAGTTTCTGCGCCCACACACAACATATTTGAGAATATTTGTCTTGGATAGTTTTATTTTAAAAGTGTCCTCATGATTTTCTTTGCTATGCCATAAAGGGCCTGTACATGATTTTATTCATGTATTTGACCAGAATCTGCCTTGGTCCAGTACATATATATAAAATAAGTATGAAAAATCTGGTACAGTGCCTTTAATGCTTAAATGATGTGTCAGTACATGCCCTCTGTTGGCAACAGTGGGAAGCACAGTTTTGCCCCACAGAGCAAAACAAAGGTCAAAAGCAGCACAGTTAATTTTAGCAGCACTATGCTGACAGATACATGATTTGTAGGGAGAAACATTGAAGTGTTGAAATAGTTTCTGTTCAAAAACCTATAATCTGAGCAAACGCCAGGCTCAGCATGAGTTGAAAATATGTACAGCATAACTTTTCAGGTGGAGGCTACCACATTTGCTTGTCTCCATGGAGAGGTTATTGTTACTGTGATTTTCCAGAGTATGGCATTAATCTGGCCTTTTTCTTGTGTTTTGTTTTGGGTTTTTTGGCTCAAAAAATACAACTTGGAAATGACTCTACAGACTGCTGGACCACAGTAATGTCTCTTGCTTACTTTGAATGAGGATTTGCTCTCTGGACTTGGTGGTTGAGTTGCCTGTAATGTTGGTCACAGGTGAGACAGTTGAAGCTTGCATTTTTAGCAATAACCTGAAAAGCAAAACAGATGATTAGGTCAGATTAATTATTTCCCTTTCCTCTAAAATAGGTGGGGAACTTGGACCACAGTTCTATCTCCCTAGAAAACAGAAAGTTACCACATTTTGGCTCTGCACCAGTGGAGCACTAACCCTAACCATAACTCAGGAATAGTTTTAGAATAAAAAACAAGATACGTTCAAACACAGAAGATAATAGATAAGAGCATTTTCAAAGCAAAGGTGTGTCTTATCGTCAATGCATATTTGAAATTCAACACTTTGCTGAAACCTGAACATTAGTAATTGGAGTTAGACACTTGCCTACACTTGCCTACTACAGATCAGGTGTTAGAATCCTGCCAAATCTGTCACAACCTTTCATGACTAGCATACTAGTATCTCTTTGTTTAACTTTGCTCAGCCATCATCAAGTCTGCAGCTCACCTCAAACATGAACTTCCTTTGTTTTGTACAAGTGATGAAACATGCATTGTGTAGTGCTTATGTGAAAAAATGCCTTCATATTTAGAGCAAATAGGCTACCACGTTAAAGTTAAGGTTAAGGTACATTTTCTTATCCCTGTTGGGAAATTTGTCCTCTGCATATGACCCGTCCTCCAGTGCCACCAGAGTAAACAGATTATCAAGAAATGAATAGGATCACTACTGTATGTGCATTTTCTGTATGTGCTGCTCTCCTGAAATGTTCCATGGTATAGCACTAAGCCAATCTATCTCCATGGCAACGTAGTGACACCAAGTCCAGTCATAGGTAAGTACTGTGGAGAGACTGAGTAGGCCAAAAATGTCTCCAAGTGATCTCCAAGTGATCTGATGAGGTTGGAGACAACCTCATCAGAAATGTTACATAGTGTAGCATTAAATACAAACACAAAGCCTATAATATAATCCTCTTATCATTAGCATCATAAGAGTATTATGATACTCTGATGGTGGTGATGATAAGAGTATCATAACAAGCATAGCAAGCTGTTATATCAGAGGGGCAGAAACTCTAATATAACAGCTGCTGGTCCCAAAGTCAGTGAACACATGCCTTTCTCTTTATTCAATTAGTTCATTTGCCATCTTGATCTGTTTTTGTTGTTTCATCAGCGTGTCACAGGAGGACCATAGGAGGATCCCCGATGTAGAGGAAACAAATGAAACAAAGGTGCAGGTCTGGGCTGTCCCGTAACTCTAGCCCCTGTGAGAAAGCTCTGCCAGCACAATCCTTAGGTATGCCATTTAGCCCTTTTACTACCTCACCTATTCACCGACACTTTCAACTGCTCACAACTTTATTATGGGTTACCTTAATCTGCACAATTAAAAAGGTCATGAGTCATGAGGTGTGACTGCTGTGCATAATAGGTGTGCTTTAAGTCCTAATCACATCTTCACAAATGAGTCTGGGTGGATATATGTATAGATCACACTGACAAACTCAACTACAATTTACCATGGAAAATAGAACTAGTGCATTTCCAGTTGAGATCTTTTGGTCAATATGATACACTGATACTTTGCAGTGACATCATGCTGGGGGTGTTCTACGTGACAGAGTAGTGCGTTCAGTTAGCTTCACACCCCCAGAGAATGTTGATGACATCAGCTAAGTAGAAATAGGTTACTTATATAGCTCAGGCTGTGAATGATAAACTCCACGTGCCATACGCAGCACGGCAACACTGCAAAAAGGTTAAAACACTAAAAGTGCATTTAGTGATTTATATTATGTATCCGCCCCTGTGCTTTCAAAGACATCCACGTTTGAGATAAAGGCACAACTTACTACTGAAATACTCCACAATATGGCATTAAATGAACTACCTCCACAGAGACAAGTACAATAGTTAATGTCACCAGAAAGTTCCCTCAAGCCATAAAAACCTGTTAATGAATAAATGCAAAATAGTGACATTTAAAAGGCTTATATTACACTATTATCTGATCTATATTATAATGTTTCCTCATTACAAACATACCTGGAGTTGTTTTTTGTTTCATTCACACATGTTGAGCACAAAAATCCTGAATATTTACACACTCTGTTCCACCTTCTGATGTCATGCAATAATACAGAAGAAACTCCACTGTGTTTTTAAACTTCAGTAGAATCATTTGGATAATCTCAGCCCTGGAAATGAAAATCTCTACTAACAAAAGTTAAACGCTTGTAAGTAGTAATTCAAAAACTATCTCTTCATGACATCACAATTTGGAACAGAGCATTTTGAGCTTTGAAGATAAGTAGACACTGACCGACTAAATAATAAGAATCACTCAAACATATGAAACACAACTCCAGGTATGTCTTTCATGTGGTGAGAACATTTTAACAGAAAAAGACAGACTTTGTACAAAAATATTAGATTACAATTATTCCCTCCAGCCTGGCGACAGAGGTGTGAGACAGGAATCCAATACTGGTGCGTGCGGTACATCTTATCCTCGTGTATTGCACAACCTGCTCGCTGTGTTGACAAACTATTAGCCGCTGTGATAAGTACTATTAGTACTATATTAGCCTGCTGTTTGCTGAGGTGACAGCCCCTGATAAGTGCTGCTTTAGTTACACCAAAAGAAATGTGTTACACTGAACAATATAGTAACAATTTGATTTATTCTAGTTTGATTGTAATACCATTTTTTATAATTAAAGGTGCACCATTTGTCTCCGTGGAGGTGTTACTGCTGGTTCAGCTTTAAACAAATCTGTCTTGTATTTGTTCAATTGCAGGTGTTTTCTAACAATAAAAAGTGGGGGTAGATATTTAGCAAAAATCTGATTCATCAGGCAGCTCCAAGTTCCTTTTTTTTTTAATTTGATGTCCACTCCATCTTATCTCTCGGCGCTGTGGGTTTTGTCGTGCCTGTTGCTAAAGTACTACTTCCTCAAACCTATGCTATTAAATCATTTTACACAAGCTAATGACGTAGTGTGTTCCAACTAAGAATTATTTACAAGCACTCCCAGGTAATACTGACATTCTCATCTAATCCGTGCACTGTTCGAGATCTCTCCTAGAAGTCTGACCTCTCGAGAATACTGACCTGTCACACATCCCACCGGAAACTGTGGATGGGCTCTCACGTCACTAGGTGTGCTTATATATTTTAGTAATCACAAACAATTATAAATAATCATACTCAATGGTACATAATTGGAGGTTGAATTAGATTCGGAGACGGTTGACTACAGCAGTCTAAGTAAACAGCCATTCTCACGTCATTCAATCAATTGTGACATCCTGAGGTACTACTAGGAAAAATATCTTTAATTATGAGGTTACAATGATTCTCTGAGACATGTTATTAGAAGAGTGTTTTTGTTGTTGTTTTTTTTTAGTACTTGTCAATATATTCATTGTAAGTAGTAAGAATAACATGTACTTTTACTGTCTATAATTGGAAGCGACTACAACAAAACCCGGGATGTCGTTAATTGTCATATCCTGTGGACTCATTATATCATTATCACTTTATTGCAAACTGGTTTGAGTTAGTGACCCAAAGAGAAGAGCGCATCCTGCTGTCTAGCTTTCTACCATGTGATAATGTTTTTCCTCATCAAAAACATGCCTGGAGAGGTTTTAAATGTCATCCCTGCATGTTTGAGTATTGAGTATAGCTCTATTCGAACCCTAACACTAACAGTAACCCTTATAGTTACATGTGAGATGTAACTTACATGTAACTCAGTCCACAAGCATCAGCCATCTTCCCACGCTACAATTCTCCATAATTATACGTAACCATTATAAAACAGTACACAACAACTTGACAAACCTGATGATATGCAATACTTTCATTAGACGGATACACACTGATTGTGTTGTGCTGGTGCTCTGAAGGTAGAGAGTCTTAACACAAGCTTATATAATATGTTAATTAGCATTTTCAAAACAAAAAAAACATGGTGATCTAAACATGTTAGTAGTTAATACCCACAGAAGTAAAATGGTTAAAATACGCCCTCTAAAGAACCTATTACGATTTATGGTGCCATTTAACTGTAGCAAGCTGTATACTTTTATTTCAGAGAAGTGGGCAGGGATAGGGGGAGGTGAAAACTGAACATTTCAGAGAATACGGGACAACACAGGATCACACAAACATGCATGAATCAAATCTATTAACCTGAAGACGCTAATAATGAGGGAACAGCATTATAACATGGTAAAAAGCTCATTATGGCTAATTTCACTTAAAGCTGCTCTATGTAACTTTATGTAACTGTTTGTTTCTATGGATATGTCATTGCTCTGCCTGAAATGTTCCACATTATGACATTAAACACAGATCTGAACGGTAATTTGGTCTAGTTTGAAAAGCATAACCCTAACCCTAAAACAAAATGCATCTCTAATATGCCCACTTTAAAGAATCTTTTTTGTATTAAACCTCCTTAATTAAGCGTCTCTTCACTTGTTGCAGCGGCTCTAAGTCAGTTGTTAGGTAACTATGTGACCTGGATGGGGATTTTAATGAGCCATCACCCAAATAAACAGTTCGATGGAAACAGTCACATGGCCTGCACCGAAAAGGTCAACTCTAAAATCTGACATCAGCGCGGGTCCTGTCAGCGCTCCTATCTACTTCCATGGCAAATCCAATATCCTCTTTTGCGATGCCTGGTAAACAAATAAATTCAGCAGACTCAATGTGTACAATGGGAACAATTAAGTTTCCTCTTTTTACAAGGAGAATTTCATACAGCAGCCCTTCTGAACATATCAAAGGATGCTCTGTGTCAGTCAATATTTGAGCAGATAACCTTTAAAGTCATCATATATTTGGTATATACTGCAAAGCAACGCATTTTAAGAGCACTTTTTGGCTACATAATTCAGTTTTGGTCATCAATAATTCGCAACATCAAATAAGGTCACCTGCATCAGTCTAAAAACTTTATGGTAAGCTGCCCTGTTATAATGAGGTTTTTTTTTTTTAGCATATTTTTCTTACTTAACTTATTCAGCTTATTTTAGCTTAGCTTTATTTCTTTAGAGTTCTATTTTGCTTCTATTCTGATTCGTCACGTTTGAGGAATTCTGTATTACATTCAGAAAATGTCTGTTTTCACTTACCCCCTATCTCCGCCTACAGCTCTGTACTTACTAGCAATTCTTTGAAAAATTCAGATTGCGGGTCTTGCTTAAGCATTCAAAAATGCCAAACCCTGTATAATTAAACGTATGTAAGTGAAATAAAGTGCTCTTAAAGTGAGGTGGAAAATAAGCATTAATCTATGAACATTTTAAACAAACTTCTGAACATTCTATATGGAAATAGATTTTTTTTTGTTTTATGCCATACTGTGGAACATTATAGCCAAAGGAACCGCATCTCCATGGAAATAAGCAGGAGGACACATAAGGAGAGCTTTGAGTTGAAATGTCACTATGAACAAGAAGGGCCAATGGCAGAGAACGGGGATTATGTCATTTTGGATACATTATGTGCACATACAAGAAATAAAGTGTAACATTTCTCTTCTTTAACATTTAGTCTATAGGTCTACAGTGACAATTTTCAGTGGTAGTTAAAATAAATCAGTATAAATGGCATCTGATGAGTCACTTAGAGCCATGAGTCAAGCATAGATTTGGTGACGTGAACCATGTAATCAATGACTAAGAAAAAGAAAGAGAGAAAGGTTAAAGAAATGAGAAAATCTACAAGAATTACGTTTGTAGAGGTCTCAATACACCAATGGACATAACATATTTTGTATTATAGGCCTGTCATGATAACTACTATATCCACTTATCGTTCAGTATATGAAGCAGAACAGTTTTTGGGTGGTCAGTATTTATTGTGTGTATTTTTTTCTCTGGCTATATAATAAGATTTAAGCCGAAATTTACTTTTAGCCATACTTTGCACTTCAAAATTTGTTATCATGACAGTCCTAGTGTTATCTAATTATATGCAGCATTTGAGACGTGGTAATTGTGACCATTCAAACAGTGCTTTTGATTCAGTTTCAGTTTTATGTCATTAGCGTGTCTATTTTTGGAAAAATAGGCCCAACGCCTTTTTATGTCTCTAGTCCTTAATTACACCTCATGTTCTTAAGTTGCATTTGAGGAATCTGGTAATGATATACTTTTGATGTGTACTGTTATTTTGAAATACGCAGGTGGAAACTCTGAATACGCCGCCACTTCCTTCACGTAGCAGCAGAACTTTGAGCCGCCTCAGCCTCTCCATCTCCTCCTCTTTATCCATTCAGTAAACCCTTCATTACAGCTCAGTCGTTTATCTCTGTCACTCTTCGCCTTATATCTGTCATCAGCACAGGTGTATTTTAAAGCACGAACAGGCGTTGTATTTGTGGAAGTGGAACAACTCTGCTTCTCATTCATTTCAGTGTTCAGAATATCACTGATGCGATCTTTATTTATTTAAAGTTCTGTTGTTCTGTCTTGTCACGGAAATTCTTGGTGAAAATTTAGCATTAAGGTATTCAGAAAAGTACTGAAACTATATAATTTCATGGTCAAATAGTAATGGGAGGAAAGAGTCATGATAACAAATTCTGAGTATTTATTGTGACAGGCCTAGTAACAAACAGGGATGTAGCAATATCCTAATCTCTCAGTATGATACTTTCACGATATACATCTCTTATACATCTATTTTGTGGAGGCTACACTAATTTTCCTTTTATAATGCCTTGACGAGACTTTGGTTCTGTCATATCTAAATTATTAAGATTTGAAAGTGCTAATAACAATTATCTCTTTTTGTATGATGCACTTAAACGGGCCAAAGGATCATTGTCTACGCAGTTTTTTTTTTAGCTATATTGCTGTACTATAACTATTCATTTACAAACAATTATAATTCGATGTATTGTGATGGTGTGATGATATTATTGTGAGATTTTTGATCATATGATAATTCAGTTATAAATTACTGTTACTAATAACAAATGTATTAGTATAACAAATATGAAAACCATCCCTTTAAAACTGAATTAAGCAAACGTATTATAATCTGTTGGTATTGTAATTAAAGGTGCATGTTCAGGTGCATTATGAGACATGCGCCTCATAACACAGATTTGTATTTATTTTATTTAAAATGAATAATTATTTATTATATTATAACATCATTCCAGGCCTCAAACTGCACAGCGTTCCTGAGTATGGCATTAAAGTCTTCAGAGATGAGACAAGCTTCTTACCAATACTGTGAATATAATACTTTGACTTTAAATATACATTTTCAGTTCTCTTTCCACCATTAGGGATGATGGGTAAAGATCTGAGCCAACATGCAGCACAGTTTTCCATATTTCTGTTGATATCCAAACTTTATCTGTGTGTTTCAAAGCATTTCATAAGAAAATGTAAGTAAATGAAACTTTACCAATATGTAGGCCTATCAGGATAATTACTATACTGACTTATCTTTCAATATATGAAACCTTGAACATTATTTTTGGGGGTCAGTGTGCATCGTGTGTGCATTTTGTCCGCACTACTGGGAAATTTTAAGAATAGTTTTTGTGCTTTAAATCTGCTCTTGGGTTATTGTATGAGTGGTATACATTTGTTTCAGTATTATCATTCATAATCTATATTTTCTTCAGCAACTTAAATTTTTTGTCATGGTGGCAGGCCTACCATATGGCTTTTTATTTTTACATGGGTGAGAACCAAGATGAGACCTGTAACTAAATCATACTTGTTTTATGATGTAGTAAAACTGGCTTTAATTGTGTAGTCCGACATACACTTCAAATGTATTTTACCAGTTTAATGACTGGGCCTGGGGTATGACTAAGAAGTGTCACCTGAGCTACAAACATACACACTACTGCATATAGGCTGGCATGGGAAATATTAAAAAAACAGGAATTAACAATTGTTTTATTGTTATAGCTGGACACTGGACACCTATATTTTCTATTTTCTGATTTACTGTGTTATAATGTTGTTTAACTCATTAAAACATAGTTGTGTTTTGTTTCATTCGCACATGTTCACACATATACCCTGCATATTTATTCTATCAAACAAAAAACATTGTGTGGTAATACAGGAAGTGTTCCACTGTTTATTTAAGCTCTATCCACCTTCACCAGAATCATTTCGATGATTTCATACCATGAATTGCCAATGTCAAACAGAGATGCACCAATACGGCTTTTTCAGGGATTTCAATGGAGACTGAAAATAACATTTACTTAAAAAAACAAAAAAAAAGAAAATGTATCCAAATTTGTTGTTTAGCTGTTATTTATCTCTCCAGTACAAGTACAGAAAATGTGTAAATAAAAGTTAAAATATTATGAGACTTTCTGTGCCAGTTATTATCAGTAATTAGTCTTATTACATCCATTTCTATGAGGAACCAGCATATCATCTGAATCGATATTTCAGCGCTTTTCTGTATTGACGCTGATATCAATACCAATATATGAGTGATCAGTGCATCCTTAATCTCTGCTGTACAAATGTTAGCTGTTAATCACTTATAGCATGGCTTAAAGTTCACAGGAATCAATTTGGTGTAAAATAGCATCATTATAGCTATCGGGCTTTTACATGTATTATTAGGACGTTTTATGAAATCTTGTCCTTTTTGCTAATGAAATGAACATCTACCTATATTCATCAATTTATTCTTTTGCCAAACCCTGGTTCAAGGAGTCAAGGGAGAGTCGTTTATGGCTGGAAAAGCAGACTTTGTCCTGCCTTATGGAGATTGCAACAGTTCAGGCTATTGAAAAAGGGGACATACTAAACTTACGCATCAAACAAGTTAATATGGAACCTGCCATTTACTGTTGTGCACTCTTACATCTGTGAAATGAACAAAGCAAGACCGTGTGGGAGCGTTGTAACAAAAAAGTACAAGCCTAGCAGCATTTTTTTAAAGTATTAAACAGTTTATGTGGAATAACAAACAAAAACATTAAAAAAGACGCAATACAAGCTGAATACTACTAATAGAGTGTGCTTTAAAATAACTACACCCAAATTAATTTTAGCATTTTACTAAGTTGAGTCTTAGTAACTACTTAATTGAGGGTTTAGAAGAAGTTAAGAGTAGGTATTAATTATAGTATCAAATATAATCTTGCTTTATTAAGGTTCTATATAGCAAAAAATGGATTATTAAGAGCTTTAAGCCACGTTTTAATGTTACCAAATCAAAAACATACCTGGAATTGCCATTTGTTTCACTGAATAACTCGTTTTAATTAGTCTGTCTATATCTCCAAAGCTCAATCATCTTTTCCACCTTGTGATGTCACGTAGTGGTGATTTTCAAGTTAACAGCTAAGCTTCCTTTTACCTTTAAGTAGAGATTGGCGACTATGAGTGGATTTCAAGTATATGGAGAACAATAAATACTAGGTTAAGAGTCATTATACTGGTGATTCACATGGAGTAGCCTATTGCGCGTGATTGCTACTTAAACCTATCACACATATTTTGATTTATAAGTCAACAGTAGTGCGTTTGTAGCTCGGACTGTGTATTGAACAAAGAAACATTTCCATTATTTAGTCTGTGCCTCATGGTTACTCAAAAAATTTCCCAATCTCAGTCCTGTGGAATCTGAACTATTCACCTGGGGTTCACCTGCGTCTGGCTCCTGTCTGGCTAAACCCCACGTCCTAACTACTATCACAGTAAAGCACCACTAATACTTGTAATTACTGTCATTAAGTAGATTTTAACTAGTAATTGTAATTAGATACATTTAGTTACTCAATTATTATCATTGTTGCCTCAGCTCTGTCTCTTCTCCTTTCTCCAAAATGAACAGCACTACATCACTTTTTATATGCTGATTTTGGTTTAAAATAAAAAATAATAATTTAACTTAACTGTTTAATTAAGCAAATCATGTAAATGTGGTTGCGCTAAAATGTGGTTAAAATTGCGTAAAAACAAAACTAAATGTACTTTTCAAAACTTTATAGGCTTACTTTAAGGCTCCCTGAGTACAAATCTGGCACCAGTAGGTTACTTGTGCTTGTATTTGTACTTTAACTTTTAATTTCCTACTGCACACCGCACCATCCCAAAGCAAAACATCCAAAGCCTTACCTTATGGTCCCACGCTGAACCTGGGCACCCCTCCGTCAGATGAACCCTGAAGGGAGCATAGTTCACCGGCCGTGACCTGGGTGAGGGTGGGGGGGGACCTGTGGTTGTCCAAAAAAGCGACGCCTGAAGACAAATCCGAGCGAGCGCGGGCGCGACGGTGGCGCGATGGTGCGTGCGCGCTGCGGCGGTGTTGTGATCCGCAGCTGGACAGGAGGAGGTTTTACGCGCAATGTGCCGGAGTCATAATGCGAGTCAGCTGGTTTTTCTGGTCCTGCTACCCGGGGCCGAGGCGTGGTGCTGCTGCGGACATCACACGGTAGGAGGCTCCAACGTCACGGGGATCAAAGACGACGAGAAATTTGACAGAAAATCGATAAATTAGCCACAGATTTATGACCATTAAAAATCCCCAAACGCTTGTCAGTAGGTCGATTTATTTATTTTGTCTATTTTAATTATTATGTGTGTTTTTAAGCAGCAAAGACGCGTCATAGACAATTAGCCAATTAAATGTCTATGGCACGTTTGGCTTTTTTATTGTTATGCGTGATTAAGCAACATAATTTCTGGAATAGACACGTCACAAACAATTAGCCAAATAAATATCTATGGCACGACACCTGCATGATTCTATGAACATTTAAAGACTTACTACGGAATATTCTCCAGCGCAGTAAAACTAAACTTTTTTTTTCAGCTTTCAGTGACCAAGTTATGAAAAGAAACAAATTAAAGATGCATTGTGTAACATATGTGCCATGGAGATGTTTCACAGTATGGCATTAAACCTTTCTATTGCCATGGAGACCAAACCAGGCCAAGTTACAGGTCAGATCTATGGAGAGGCAGCCCAGTTCACAGTCAGAATCAGTCAGAATATTTGTTTTTAGGTGTTTTTGAGCCATAAAACGACCTCTAATGGAATAAGGTAGAGCTGTTTAATGTTACACTGTGGAACATTTGAAGCAGAGCGAGGAAACGACGCATCCACAGAAACAAGAAGATGACAAAAGTGACACAGTGCACCTTTAAACACATATTTTTCTTCACGTTATCATGTTAATTCTAATGCATCCGCAGCCTTGTGACTTAAAGCTTTTGCCTACATGTTTGAGGGTTTAAAAATTAACAGTGACCAGCCTATATGAGACTGTCCAAAGGTACAGGGTGTGTTTGTTCAAAGCACACAACATATTAGCCGCCTTTTCCATTAATGACGGATGTTCTTGTGATAAACTGCTGATGTGTGATTTCTAAGTAAGACTCTGTAAATAAACACTAAATCTCTAGCTGCGTACTTATTTAACAGCAGTAATTTAAAAAGTCATTAACTAAAATGATTAAAGGTTCATTGTGTACACTGGATCTTTATCTGGAATGCTTCATTAAACCTTCCTATTACACAGAGACCAAACCGGACCAAGTTATAGGTCAGATCTGTGGAGAGGTGACGCCGCTCACGGTCAGAATGCTTTTTTTTAGGTATTTTATAAGCTACCTGTGCGAACCAATTCAACCAGAAAACGATTATGATGAAGAGGAGTGTACGGAGAGGCTGGGGAGGCTATTGGTTTTACTGCTGCGGTGGAAAAAATGAAAGGTTTTAGTCATATAATCTTCTTTGTGTCGTTTATATTGAGTTTCATGAGCAGACACTTACCAAAAATCGCGCTTGTTTTTGTGTGTCGCATTATCACACTTCCCAGAATTCAACAGCAGTTCTAGTGTTACCTTCAGGGTCCTGAGGTGATGCGTTCAGGGCCAGGGAGGTGCCCGTGTTACAAAGGCAGGGAGAGGGGAGTCTTTGTGAGGGAGAGTAATATAGCCTTATTTGGGCAGACTCTTTGTTGTGCTTTACCCAGTTACATTCCCGGCTGGATGGATTTTGAGACCGAACAACGCCAGATAAGGTTTCCAATTCATGAAAACAAGCTTGAAGAAAGGAAAATTGTGGTTAGAAAACGTTTTTGTAGTTTCTTGTACATCTCTATTACATCTTGGACCGGCAAATTCAGATTTTAACCTTTGTTTCACCCATTTCCACTGTCCACAGCAGCAAAACCATCAGTCCCTTCAGCCTCTCCACCTCCTCCTCTTCATCATTAGTATAGTACAGTATAGTATAGTATAGTATAGTATTGTAGATCCCAAACTTTGTATTCCACCTTACGTCTTTGTATGTCTTGGTTGAAACAGAAAAGAATATAAATATTTTCAAGCTGACATTAGATGGAAATAATCTGTTTGTAAAAGATCATGTTAATAGAAAGTAAGGTCCTAAAAATGGATGCGCAGATACTATTTGGATTAAACTAATACTACTACTACTAATACTACTAATACTACTTGTGTCTTGTGAGTTTAAGCCAATTTATAATGTTGCGTTTTTCCGTGTGTAGAGTTTTTGTTTCACTCACACATGTTTGAATAACCCTTTATTATCAGTCATTTTTTTTATTGTAGATCCCAAACTTTGTATTCCACCTTACGTCTTTGTATGTCTTGGTTGAAACAGAAAAGAATATAAATATTTTCAAGCTGACATTAGATGGAAATAATCTGTTTGTAAAAGATCATGTTAATAGAAAGTAAGGTCCTAAAAATGGATGCGCAGATACTATTTGGATTAAACTAATACTACTACTACTAATACTACTAATACTACTTGTGTCTTGTGAGTTTAAGCCAATTTATAATGTTGCGTTTTTCCGTGTGTAGAGTTTTTGTTTCACTCACACATGTTTGAATAACCCTTTATTATCAGTCATTTTTTTTATTATTAGTCAATTAGTCTTATTGTCAGTCTATCTCCAAAGCTCAAGATGCTCTATTCCACCTTGTGATGTCATGAAGAGGTCATTTTTAAGTTAGAAGCTACTTTTTTATCTTTAGTTTAATAGAGATTGACAATGAAATTAAATGATCCAAATTATTCTAGCAAAGGATTTGCAGTTAAAAACACAGTGGAGCACTTCCTGTATGACATTAAACGTGTGTGAATGAATGAAACAAAACACAACACGGAGTCTGTTTTTGATGAGGAAACAACATTTTGACATTTTAAAATAGCGCAATATGGACCCATTCATATTTTTTGAGATTGAGATTTTTTTCTGACGTCAACTAAAATAATTATTCTATGTTAAATTAAACAACTCATTATATACATTTATTAGTTGCAAATGCAGACCCTGGATCCTGGGGCTTTTTTGGTGTAGTATGTCTATTAATCTTATGTTTTTCTTTCTTCATCTTTTCATTGTAGTATTGAAATTGGCATTAAGCATATTGGGTTTTGAGAAATTTTACTTTCGTGACAACACTAATGGAAAATAGTTGCTTTTATGGAAACCAAACAAAGATAAAACTATTTACACTGCAATATTGAACCACTCGACTTCCTAAGAACAAAACTCTTGTCATTGTTTAAATCTGGGCCCAAAAGCTCCATTAGGCTCGATCTGAAGTTTACCTTAACGGGCCCTGCGGAAAACAAAAGAAAATTTTACAACTGCATTAAGAATGGGAGTTTCGGCTTTAATCCGTGCGTCTGTGAGATGTTCCCCACGGTGCAGCGGCGTAGGGAGGTGAGGGCTTAAAGGAATGCGAAAGTAAGGAGCCATCAGCGTAATGGAGGGTCACCT
>KN508470.1:4584-16787 GCA_000787155.1 Scartelaos histophorus | reverse complement strand
AGGAGCTTCTCTGACCTGGTCCCAGTTTGGCCACAGCACACAGCAGGTCGTAGTTGATGACCGGGGTGGCATCTTCGCTCTGGCTCCAGCCCACAGGAGGAGAGGCTGGAGGGGAGATCAGGAACTGCTTCACAGGCTGAGGGGGGGCCAGGTACGACTTATCTATGTCCTCGTCTCCATTCTGGATCTGAAACATACCACAATAGATTCATATAAGGCATAGGTCAACTATTACTACAACTACTACTACTACTATTGTCCCATCATCAGCCATCTTCATTGTCCCAGTCCAGCCCACAGTCCGTATATGTCAGATCACAGAGAGGAACATAAGATGAACATCAAGTGATACAAAATTACAACTGAAACTGTTCATTATTTCTCATCCAACAAATCAAATAGCAATAGAATTTCTTTCCCAAAACAGTGTGGCCCCTGATCCAGAGCCTGTACACACTCACTTGGGCAAAGTAGAGCTTGAGCTTGTTGCCGTTGAACTCAGACTCGTGCAGTTCAATGCGAGCACGCGCCGCCGCCTCTGGGGTGCTGAAGTTTATTCTCACTCTGCGGAAACTTTTGAAGAGCTGGAACGTGACCTGCTCATCGTAGAGTCGAAACACAGCTTCAAAGCGCTCCTGTACAACACAAGACATCACACTGTCACTTTACTGGCTCCAACAGTGCACACAGGTGGGTTACTGACACATACATTCACCACTATATAAAATAATAATAGCACAGTTACGCATTAAAGAATTAGAAGGTTTCATTAAGTTCTGTAGAGTAATCCAATTGCCACAGCTGCCCTGGGGCAGACTGACACACACTATGAACTAATGGCTACACTGACCAGCACTAAACATGGTCACATCATTACAACATTCATGCAGTGAGGTGAGAGCCATGGTCAAGAATAGTATGTAATGCCCGAGGGCTCATCACAGTTAATAGGCATGTGAGCTACATGCTAATACTGCACTGGATTCTATTTATAGTGTGAAATAGTACAATTTTGTTTCTGTGTGATGTGTAATAATTGTTTTTGCCCTTTTAAACATGTGGACAATGGACATGTAACACACTGCAAGTATTATACCAAAGGCTCATACATGTCCTTTTCACTATTACTTTCAGAAGTAGACAGTTGAATTGTTTCTCTTGGTGAGAGGAGAGCACACACTTCCTCAGTGCACACCTGATGCACAGCAGATGTCTCTGTCTTTATAACTCAATGCTCTCCATGGGCACAAACAGCCTATTCAGCTGTGGACTCAATCAGACAGTGCTGGGGGTGCTCTGAGTAATCACAGCTCTGCACTGCTCTATTCTGTGAGAGCCGGACGCTGCACTGGACAAGACTTTCACAAACACAACAGGTCCACTGATGGTCTATTGTGTGCTCAACTGCTCATTGTCTGCACAGGTCAGCTCTGGTACCATCAAAAGAACACACTTGATTGGTTCGCTTGATTGCTAAAAGTTTATTTCAAGATTTCTTTTAAAGAATATGTCCAAAAGTTTTGTAAATAGTTTAATTTTACAATTTACAGTCAGTGAGACAATACCATTATTATTTCATCTCAGTCCCACTGTTAAATGAGTAGCCACTTCTACATCACAGTATGTAATCTGCTTTATTAAATCAAACCTTCAGGTTTCAGTTTTTCTTATTTGTTGCATAATCTAAAAAGTGAATGAGTATTTGAATTCTATTGTGTTTGGATGTCCTAGTGTTTACTAGTGTCCTAGTACTCCGGTATGGTAGTATATGGTAGCCAGATGATTTACTAAAGATCACAATAAATAAGCAGTGGAAAAAACTGTTAATAATGTCTGACTAATACAAATAATAGTCAGCTGCAGCTCTAGGAGTGTGTATGAAGCCTGGTCTCACAGGCAAAGCTGTTTGTGACTCAGTGCTGCGAGCTGCCCTTTGCTCTCTGCTTAATATATTTAAACATCTTACTATTCACACGAATATTAACACAACAGCACTGTGCTTAACACATCAAAATAGTCAATTAGGCTGGTACATGAAGTAGCATCCAAGTCTAATACTGTCCAATCTATACATGGCCAATGGAGCTATGCACTGACCCACCGGACTCTAAGTAGTACTCTAGTATTTCTAAAAAGTACTGGTATTCAGTCGAGTACATAATTATATTTGGATAGTTCAGATATGAAGAGAGAAAATAGTATGTTACAATACAGTTATAGTATGTTATACAATTATCCTTTGATGGGGATTCCAAAAATATTGCCTCAAAACGTCAAGTAGGCCAAATTAAACCTGCCGAGTGATACTTTGCAGCTGAGGTGATCAACATTCATGGGGGTGAGAGCTAACTGAAAGCACTACTAACACAATCAGACCAGAAAGAGCTGATGTAGTTGGAATTACAACAGGTGAGCTGGTTTTTACTGTCAATCAGGTCTCAAACACATAAAATTAGTCAGGTTTTTTTTTTTTGTTTAATGCATTTTGTGTTTTTTCTTGAGTTTTGAGATGATCTTAAAGCCTTTGGTCAGTGTTTGCTAATGTGTGCGCTGTGTCACCATGGTAACTGCTACATGGATGTCTAATGGTGGAATGTTTAGAAACCCCCAGCATGATGTCACTGTGTATCAATACACATTCTTTCCCCTCTGACTACTGCGCTAACCTGCTACAACTGTGTACGAGTATTCACCGCAACTCATTTTGGTTGCCTTTGAAATCTTTCTTGGTTGGAATACATATGTTTAGCACAAACGCAGGGCCCTTCAAACATGTCTTGTTGGTGAATATTCCATGAGTTGGTTTCACTGTCTCACATGTGATAACTGATCGGCTGATCTGAACTGCCTCTTTGGGGTGACGGATGTTTTGGCATGAGCGAGACGGAGCCTGTCAAGTTACAAGACTCCTCAAAGCAAGACCTGTACTGTAGGCCGAGAAACAACATCATCTGCTTCTGAGAATATTTCAGATCATTATTATTCACAACTTCTCTGCTGGAGGCTAACAGTTTGTCTCCATGGCGATGCTTTTCCTGGAAGGTTCCACCATCTGGTTTTAAAATCTCCATGGAAAAAAGCGATAGATGCCCCCTGGTTAGAGATCAGAGTATATTCACAGAAAGAAAGTCAAAGAATTACAAGAAACTTTTAAACAATAATCTACTTGAAATTGAATTAAAGATCATTTTTTTTGTTCCACCTTGTGATGTCACGTAGTAATACAGAAAGTGCTCTGCTGTGTTTTTAAACTCCATACACCTTCACTAGAGTTATTTGGATATTTTCAGTCCTGGAAAGGTTAAAGGGAGGCGTTAACTGGAAAACTACAGCTTCATGACATCACAAGGTGGAACAGAACATTTTGAGCTTTGATGATGTAGCCAAACTAATAATAAATTACTCAAACATGTGTGAATGAAACAAAACACCAGTCCAGGTCTGTTTTTGAGGAGGTAACGCTGCTTAAAACTCACATGAGTCAATTTTGCATAATACGCAGTAGGACCTTTAAGATGGTTGATCAGGAAAACAAATTACATCATAGAAACTGCTGTGATAAAGATAAACGTAACATATTCACTAAAACGTTTACACCTTTTCCTTATACATTTGATAGTCCATATGCATATTTAATGGCTTCCGGTGCTACTAATAAATTGCATCCCTCCACCAGAAAAGATTTGGTTAATTTGTATTGTGATTGTAATGCCTTTCTTATTCTGTAAAGCACTTTTCATTACTTTGTGCTAGACAAATGGGCAACCCAACCATGCAAACATTCCCCGTCTTCTTCCTACACAACACGACAAAGAGAAAACTAGCCTCATACGCACTGAAAAGCCCTTGCTCACACGCTCGGACTGAAAGTGTTTTTACCTGACACCGTTACACTGACATGTGCTGATGTATAGGACCTGAGCAGCAGCAGCAGCAGTCACTACGGTGAGGTCAGCACTCTCACATATCTGACCACAACATCCCCACGTCACCTTTACATAACACAGTCCACACACCACTTCCTCCTCTTCAAACAGCAAAGGACGCTGTTGAGTCACGGGCCTGAAAGACGCCTGATCAAGAGGTTTACAAAATAATGACACTTTAATGAGTAATAAATAATCAATGTGTGTTTTGAGTAAATCGTGTGTTTTCAAATTATTCAAAATGTCTTAAAGTGGTGCACAAACTCTTTGATAGAGGTGATTTGTCTTTATACAAACTGGGCTCCTGCAACTATACAAAAGCTTCAAAATAACCAGTTTTGTTTTTCTTCTTCTTCTTTATTTGTCCCACAATTCAGAAATGATATATATTATACTATGTAAGATTATAAGCAGAAAGGAGAAGGCATGGAGTGAGTTATCTGAGTGACTGGACAGATTAATTGATCTTTTCACTGGTAAAAATGCCATTTGAAACACTGCATTATATTTTATTTAAAACTCAAAACTGATCTAAAACAATTTCATAAAAAAAGTCTTATGATGTCAATGGTGATTTCCACCTGTCCTTTCTATGATGCTACAGTTCTTTGATTAAGCTTTGATTAATCTTATGTGTATTGCATATCAACACCTTCCTAAAGTCATTTTTCAGGTTTTTCAGGTTTTTCACAAAAAACTCCCCCCAAAATTGAAATTATGGCATAAATTATGGCAAAGAAAATTTAGGCAAAAAGTGATTTAGGCGATTATTTTAGGAAGGTGACAATATTAAGAAAAAATTGTAGAAAACAGTTGGCGGACATGAACATTTTTAGCATAATGTCATCTTGATTGCAGGAGAATAAAATTACTTAAAGATGCATTAGTCGCTCTAAATACACGTTAAAATGAGTAAATGAGAAGGGAAAAATTGATTGCAGAATAAGCAAGTTATGAATATATTATCCACCATCATTAAAATAAATCTGAGTCAAATTTTGTTATTTTCAAAGCGAGTATAAGTTGCAGTCTATGTCCTTTGGTCAGGATTATCTTTGGAGGAGAGAGTCTGCAGGTCTTTTTAGCTCATTCTGTCTGTGATCCAGAGCTGGGCAGGCAGTCTGGAGCTTTCTCTCACTGTACTCTGCTGTTGCAACATTGTGATTTCACTGTCAGTGCAATCTCTTGCCAGATTTGATCTTGTTAAACTCAGACTGGCACTGTATAACCACAATAAACTAATATTGTAATCCACAGCTCTCAGAGATTACCTGCAGTAAAAATCCTTTTGACTGTCGTTTGCTAATCTGACTTTTGGACACGTGCTGGCTTTAATACAGTGTAATCCAGAGTCAGGCAGCAGTAGTGGAATAAGATTTGAGTGAAAACCATCAAACTAGGCCACAAACAGAGCCCCGGGTGAGTCAGGGATAAAGGGGAGGTAAAATTAGTAACATGGTCCAATAACTAAGAACCTTTATTTAAGCATTTACAATTATAATTACTGCTCCTGGTATGAACAAAGCAGAGCCACTGAATGAGGAGCCAAGTAATTAAAGCATAAAAGTGGATTCAATTTCTATAACACAAAAGATTTTATAACGCGCAGTCTATAAAGTGCAAATGGTTTAAATGAAAAGAGACATTACAGCGTCAATACGAGTGAATTCATTTGGACTGATTCTAGTCCTGATCTAGGTTTAGCTCAAGATATTTCCTCTCATCTCATTTTTGATGCTGTGTGTTACTGTAGCCTACATTGTATTCTAAATAATAAAAACAATCTTTATTTAAACAAAACAATGTCATTTCCAAGATTAAATAATAGTACTTTACACTATGGTTCTTTATATTACCATGGTTCATTTCTGTCTTGTGAATATGATTTTTTTTTTTTTTTTTATCGATACCTTTAAGTTTTTGATAATAGAACGCTGATTACTTGAACACAAATTAGAGGAGAAACAATCACATTAGCTCTCAAAATGCTCGCGTGTGTTCTATTTTTCTTTTGCACCGAATAGCTGCAAAGTTGTTAAAGCAACATGCAGACTGTTTGTCCCACGCAGCACAGCAGTAAACCTGTGTACTACAAACAACAATCAAATGTCTTTGTGTGTGAGTTATTACATAAGGGTCCATAAGTGAGAGTGCTCTCAATACTGGCTCCTGCCCAACAGTCTGCTGACATCACTCACATCAGTCTACAGCAACAACATGATCTAAATACTTTGTGTCACAGCTTTTACTATTCATTTCTAAGGGGTCACATCATGTTTATTCATTACAGTAAAGTAGATGGATATATTAAAGGACCTGTACTTGACTTTCAGGAAAATGTCTTTACTCTATACAACATAAAAGCATCTATCTAGGGGGAAAAAGCAAGAAAAAATTGATGTAGACAACCCATTTTAAAAGGCTTTTTGTTGCATGAGAACCATAAAGATGCAAGGAAGTCAGGGACAGACAACCAATCAGAGACATGCTGGATGCTATGGGATGGTATGGGGTGGGATCCAGTGCTCTGTTAAATGTCATCTCCTCTGTGCACTGATAACAGTTACATAACACTGACCATGGGTGTGTGTTTGACACAGTTGTCTCCAAATGCACAGTTAGCGTTTCACCTGCTGCGTAAGGGCAGACTAACTGCTCTTATCAAATCATTTCCGACAGTTCAGGATGGACGCCCATTAGAGCTGGACCCAATGACAATATTCTGCAGACAATAGTTTTGAAGATCACTTTATGTCTCTAATACAGTAGAAGAAAATCTAAAAAATATATTGAGCATAATCCAAACAAAGATATCTTGTATTATTCAGTGTTTTTAGGCTTAAAAAAATAATACAGTGAAAAACATCCCTGCTATGAGCTGCTACAGAGAACTCCAGGTTTAGAGGCTTATATGACACTATTTTCTAATCGATGTTATAATTCATCTTCATCACACACATGCCTGGAGTTGTGCTTTGTTTTATTCACAGACCTTGCATGCTTAGACTGAATTTGTCTCTCAAATTAAAAACGCCCTGTTCCACCTTGTGATGTCATGGGGTAACACAGCAGGTGCTCCTTCACCTTCACTAGAATCAATTGGATCATTTCAGTAATTCAGTAATAATTAGCAATCTCCACTGAACTAAAAGCAAAAGATAGCTGTTCATTTTAAAACTACCATTTCATGACATCAAAAGGGCATTTTTAGATGTAGACTAATGATAAAGGATTACTCAACATGTGTGGATGAAACAAAACGCAACTCCAGGTATGTTTTTGAGGGTGAACATTTTATCATGGCCTAAAGCTCAGGAGAGTCAATTTTGCGTAATACGGGGCCTTAAATGGCACTGTGGAACATTGTAGGCAAAGCAGCAACATCTTCACAGAGACAAGCAGGTGACAAACCCTCCCCCAGGAAAGTTACATAAAGCACTTTTAGCACACCAGCATACCTCTATTGGTAATAGGACGCTATCAAAGTGGTTATATCATAAGCGGTTTCAATTCTCCATCCGTCATCAGTTCCACAACGCATTTGTCTTGTAAAAGTATGACTATATATAACTCAATGTAATTACTTATGACGCTGTTTTCCAATGCAATTACTGCTGCCTAAAATAGTATATCCCATTGTGGACCCATTTTCTTTCTTCTTGTCTTATGTGGGCCCAGTGTAACGTGAGCCAGTGCAGGAGCCAGTGCTTTGTGCTATGCCAGCCTCATCGGACACAAGACTAACCTCTAACCGTCACCTGATCCGTGCCATGGCTCTAGTGTTACCGGCCGCCGCGAGCCGTCTGATCCACCTGCCTACTGTCCTGGTGCGGGGGGAGGAGGAGGCACACCTGAGCCCCCGCGCGGCCCTGGAGGAGCGCTCATCCCTGCCAACTCATGGGTTTGGTTTCCCATGAGCGCCGAACATGATCCCATAATATCCACATGCATCCTCCAAGTTCTGCTGCTGCTGCCCGAGGGTCCTCACTGTTATTCTGGAAAGACATTTGCTATGTTGCTGTGAGCCAATTCAAGATGGCTGCTTCTCCATCTCCTCCCCACCACTACCACCAGCAGCACCAAAGATCTAGGGAGTAATTTGCCATATTCTAAATTATAATCATAATGTTCATATCATTGTATCTTTAGAATATGCCTACAAGGGTCTAAGTTTATTTTAGGGCTGTGTTATATAAGAAAAACATAAACTATTTTCATTTTAATATATATTTTGGACCATTAAGATCAGTTAAATTAAAACACACAATATATACATGCTTTCATTTACTAGTCAAATTATATGGAACTAAAACTTAACAAAAACAAAACCAAGACCAACCCAAGTCTAATGCAGAAGCTAATAAGTAAAATTATGAACAGAATCTGCCTTTTTGTCAATTTTCCTTTCAAAAAAAGTATTGTAAAATGGTTAACTTTGTCGTATTTACCTGTGATATTGATTATTGCTTCATACAGTATTGCAATGTTGTTATTTTTGTGCACTTCTAGTTTACTAATTGGTTCTAACCCAATTGACTGCATCAAATTTCAACATTTTGAGCCCATATCTGAATACTGCAGTTTTAAATTTGCAAGTTATAGTCTTGTTAGTTGCTTATTCCAGCATGTTTAATACAGTAGATGATATCTCTATATTCCTGCTCCATAGTAGCTTCTCACAGTCCATAGGGCATTCATGCGTCTTCGTCCAACCAGCATGACTCAGTCTCACACAACAAACACAAACAAGAACTGTGGAGCAAATGAAAGTTAACTGACCCACATCAAATAAACCTCCACAGCGCCTTAGGTCTGCAAGTCTCTGCTCAAACATCATTATTTTGCATTGTCAAGTTAAAGGTTGACTATGCAACGACTTGTCTCCGCTGAGATGTTATTGCTTTCCCTGATAATGTTTCACAGAATGGCATTAAACATATCGGTCTTCATGGAATCAAGCAGGTAACGCCAGCAGGTCAAGTTACAGGTCACATATGGAGAGAGGCGAGCCTGTTCCCAGTAAGAATGCATGTTTTTCAAGTTTTTATTTTTTATTTTTATTCCAAGATAGATAAGTCTGATGCTATGCTGTGAACAGTGCTCAAAATCTACTCAAGTATAAGTATTTATGTACCTGTTTAATGTCATGTTCCTACAGAGTAAAAAGTAAAGGTATATTGCACATTTTTTAGGTCTTGTAAGGCTGAAAAATCTACCTTTTTTTTTTTTTTACAGTGCTTTACTACTTTTACTTGATTATGTTCCACTACAGGCTATGGAACATTCCAGGCAAAACAATAACATCTCCATGGAGACAAGTAGCCCCCTCCCACCCACCACCACCCTGTACAAAAGATACATTATGTAGCTTTAAGTAGTTATTTGTTCAAACAAAATGCACTGGTCAAGCCTCAATCCATTATTTGCAGATTTTGCTATAAATATATGGAAGGATAAAGAGAATTAAGATGAGAATTTAAAAGTATTTATCATTCTAATCCATGATGAAAAAATAACAAAGTGAAGGTAGTAAAGTACTGTACTTAAGTATACATTTTAGTTATAGCTACAGGACTGAGAAGTCAAAGTATTTTTCATTATTGTCTGAGACTTGCTGAAAAGGATCAGAGTTTATTTTTAATCAAGTTCTTAATTTAAGCTAAAAACAGCTAAATTCAGCACAAATCTTTATCAAAATCAGTACAATTGAAGCTTCATAATATCTCAAAATATGCACAAAGTATAAATATAATGTGCTTTTTCCATACTTTTACTTGAGTAATCTTTTACCCTTGTATCTGTACTTATTCAAGCAACAAAACTGAGCACTTCTTCCACCCCTGACTCTAATAACAACACAAGCAAATACATTTCTTAATTGGCCAGTGGTCGTCACAATAATCAATGTCCCAAACACGCTGGCAAAACAACACCGGAGTCCATCATTGTACGTCAGCAGAATTTTGGCGCTGAGCCCTGACAAAGACTTGTGTTTTGTGCTAAATTGGGCCTGACAGTAGAAATAGTTTGTGCAAAACAACTCTACCTCCTAAGCTACAATGTCACCCCAAGTGTTCTGCTCTTAAAATGAATCGTAGAGGCTGTCTGAGCATTGTGTTGTGTTGAAAGTGACAGAAAAAAAGAAAAACCAAAGCCTGAAGGCACTTTTTCATAGCCTTACAAAAGTCTGCTCTGTGCTAATGTTAAAAACTACCCCGTCCAAGTCATTGACATTTTGGAATTTGTTGTCATAATATCAAGATGGGGGAAAGGGCTATGGACAATGTTTTTAATCAACAAATCAAACGCTATCGCATTTTTTCATGAGTACGAGCTAGGGCTGTCAAAAGTATCCAAAATCAGACACTAATACTAAAGCTAGTATCAAAACTAGATACTCATTTGAGCAGGAATCTATAAAGTTTACACAAACACAAGGCCGCATGGTAATATAAAAGAAAGAACAATGATTTAATGTTGAAAATCACAGTCTATTCTATTTTTAAATTGGATGTATTGAATATCGAGTTTATTTCTTACAGTAAACTGCACCATTCTGCACAATGTTAATCTATGGACAGTTTAGAATACTGTGAGAAAATGTATACATCTTCTGAAACTCTTTGCAATAGTTTCAGAAAATTGTCCAAAAAACATCCTCGCAACAAATACAAAATAGTTTTCCTATCAAATCAGCCGTTGTTATGGTTACCTCTGCATGACAAGCCTATAGCTAATTTAAAGGAGATTTGATGTCTTGGTAACCACTAAGTATTTCGGGAAGAGCTGACATACTTTGAAGCTCATCATTGTCTCGGCATGGGGCATTCGCTCAGACTCAAAGCAATAATAAAATGCACTTCCCTTGAGCAAAGCGTAAGAGGTCATCTTTGGAAAGTTGTAGTCATCGCTCACTCAGGATATTTAGATCTTTCTTTACTGAGAATAATAAAGGCTTTTCACTTTCTGGAATGCACTCGCTTCAAGTTTAGCCGGCAGCATCGAAGTACAGCACTGAATACAGGTTTGCTAAAATATCGATATATCCTGATACTATATTTAGTCATAAAATATTATTATGGGTTGCGGTAATGATATAAGAGTATTTTTAGTATCTTTTACTAAATTATTTTGTGTATCTTCCTGATACTATATTTAGTCATAAAATATCATTATTATGGGTAATGATATAAGAGTATTTTTTGTATCTTTTACTAAATTATTTTGTGTGTCTTGCTGCAGTTTTGATGTTTGTTCAGAGAAAGGAAACTTGTTTATGTAATACACTTGACATAAGTAATGTTTTAATGGTAACAATAGGTTTATTCCATATTGACTTTGCACAGATAAGGGTTTAACAAAGAAATACTGTTGTTAAAATGTATTTGGTTTTAAAATAGTGATCTTTATAGCAAAGTATCATGTGCAATATATCGATTATTGCATGTATCGCCATATCATGATAATACTGTATCATGAGCCATGTATGTGTTGTATTGAATTGTGAGGGCACTAAAGGGAGGATGGGTGATATGGTGATAAAAAATGAATTGTGATCGATACGCTGCTTTGATAACCAAATAATAATACAAAGATTTTCTCTTGAATGCAGCTCTATGCACGCACAGAAGCTTTTTTCCCACCCAAACCTCCTATTGGTCAGCTCCAACAATGCTCTGCTTTAATGATAGATGGAATAACCAATTGCAATTAAGTGTGAACTTTAAAAAGAAGAAAATTACTTAAGTTACCGCTCCAAGGTATTATAAATTAGGCTACTAATGTTAGGCTATTAATCTAGATTGTATTTCCAAGAAAATCATATTTTTTGGCATATGGCCCACTCAGGTAGTCTATAGCTCTTCCCCTTCCAAAAAAAAAGTCCAAATATAAATCTTATTAACCTTAACTACACAATACTGATTAGTACCAAATTAAAGGACTATCCATGTATTTCATAACAGGTTCGAACCAGCCTACAGCACCTACAGTTTGCCTGGTAGAGCAGGTTCGTTTGGCCATAATGTAAATGCAGGTATTTCATAATCAGAACCACAAAGGGATGCCAGAATGTGTCATTGATGTGAGAGACAATACTGCACCTGCTGTGAGGACACGCGGCCACTGCGTCTCTAAATGTGTGCCATGCATTCACAACGTCGGCCTACTGTAACATGTGTCATCCAACTTTCCGCAGCATTACGTATTGGCTTTGCCCCACTTCTTTGCTCTTTCTCAATTTCAGCCGTTCATTCATTCATTTTTTTTTTTTTTTTT
>KN508464.1:17978-30822 GCA_000787155.1 Scartelaos histophorus | reverse complement strand
CTCCGGGTTGCGGTGGTCAGCTCCATCTGGAAATGCTCAAAGCCTGTACTGCTGCTGCTGCCATCACCTTCACTGTATTTCACTGTTTTATGGACCCCAGCGCTGGCGGACCCCCTCTCCTCTCCCATCGGACCTCCTTTGGAAACATCAGCCCACGTTTTATTTACAACCGCCGCGCTAGGCCTGGTCCCGCTGTGGGAGTGCTGTGCATAGTGGATGTGCAACGATATCTGCTACAAAACACATGAGAAAAAAAACCCTAAAGTACACGAGGGTTAGCTGATTTTGTTACACGCGCGCTATACTTCTTGTCACACAGCGGTAAAATCTTCTACGTTTTCGAGATGCGATGTGCCCCCAAGCGTAACATTTGACTCCTGTTCAAGTTGTCCTGTAATCCATCAGAACATGTTTATTCTGGCGCTTTACAATAAAACATGGGCAAAATCCTGAAATTTCACAGTAACAGATTTACGGTTGGAGCAGATATATGGAAGTTACACGTGACATGGGAAAAAGTCAAGATATAATGAGTATGAAGGGAGATTTTTACAGTTGAATTAGCAAATTTACAACCATATGTTTGCAGCTTTGTCTGTTGTTAAAGACGTAATGTGTTACTTTTCTGGTAGAGTGTCCAATGTCCCACAGTACACCATTAAACATATATATATTGTATTTATTCAATTACATTTTTTTTTTATTTCTCAAAACTACCGCAAAACAAACATTATTACCATGAGCCGGCACCACTTCTCCACAGATCTGACTTGTAATTTGGGCTGGTAACTGCTTGTCTCCATGGAGATAGTTAAATTAAATACTGTGGCGTAAAAAGACAAAAAATGCAATGAACCTTTAAGAGACTTTAAGTTTTTCACTCAGATCCTTTCAGGTTTAAATTTTGTTGTAATTTTCATCAAAGCCTTTCTGAAATATGTTTAGTTGTCATCGCTGAAGTAATAGATATTGTTTTTACACTTTGAACTACTTCACTTATGTGTTCTGCTTGGATAATTTTGAGATTATTAAATATTATAGTCAAACCTGTATTTTTGTGTCATACTTTGATCTGTTTTAGCTGAAATCCGACTTTTTCAGAAGTATATTCCAGGTATGAGACAGATGATATGCCCCCTTGTCCTGATTTACAGTTTGGTGGCCATGTTTCTGGATCTCATCTTCTTCCGTGACCCAGTGATGCTACATTTTGCTCTCTGTACCTGACTTAAACATTCTTCTAATCCATGAGATGTTTTTTTCCAGTGCAGTGGTCAGAAATTGAGCTATTGTTTTTCTCTTTTTTTGCTATTCTCTTTCTTTCTTACTTTTCCAGTTTTTGAATGCTTCCGATTTCCCCTTTGCATTTTTTTCCCCATGACAAATCCGATATTTCATTTACAACTTTGCATTCTGCTCTTGACCTTTTCATATTTTCTGTCCTTGTATTAGCAACTTGTCGTAGTTTGACAGAAAATTTGGAGTTATAAATAATCCAAATGCCTAAATAATGCATGATATAATCTATAGGCTATTACGCTTTAAGAGAAATTGAACCTACCGTGAGCAGTTCTGTCAAAATGGACTTTAACCAAACTGCACTTCGAGTATTATATATACGTGAGTTGTGTACATTGACAGTGCCATGTATAGTGTTTATAGACCGACGTTTCTGCTTACCACATAGATGCAAACAGAGCAGGTAGCCTAAGTCAGCACTTCAGTGTGTGTGTGTGTGTGTGTGTGTGTGTGTGTGACATGCCCAGAGCCCCACTTGGCCACCTGACAACCCACTGTCTGATTATGAAGGCACTTTACTTGTATTAATATTAATGCCACTCCATTTTATTCCGAATGTCTGGCTGCCACTCGGACGCGGCGGCACTTTACAGTTTTAAACAGTGTGTCTGACAGGTCTGTGTGTAGGAGATTCACGTGTGTTAGAGACTGTGGGATAAATGCGGTTGTCATAGTGCACCAATCCTTCAAGTCCATTAGCGCCGGTACTTTTAGAGCTGACCCCTTCAGAGAATGCAAAATAGGGTTGGGATGGTGGCACTGCTGGATTGTTGTGTGCTCAAAGTGAAAGGGAAGAAATGGAGCTAGAATGAAATGACTTGTGGTGCAAAAATGTCATGGAACGCAATAGTAAAATATTACTTGCAAAAGGTTAAATTAGTCTTTGCATTCGACTGTTCATGAAACCAGTGCTGAGTTCTGCTATCTCGGTTCTGCTAGGTTCTCTTGGTCAGGAGAACCTAGCTTGTCTTGCATTGTAGGGAGATCGGTCATAGGATTCATGCTTGACTCTTGGGCTCGTTTCAATTTTGTGCAATAAATTCCAAATGCCTCACCCAACTCTTAACACAGAATTTGCATTTAGTGACTGTTCAGTTTAATAAAAGTGTATCGTGGCATGTTCAGAACACGTTTACAGTGTTTCAGCGGGTTTGTGTTCGTGTCAGTCGTGGATGTTTGCATTTAATAATATGTTCTTGAAACCGCAATCCTTCACAGGCCAAGCTCCTCTTAGGTACAGATTTGCATTTAACCACACTTTAGTCAGAAAAGCCTTCAGGACTCAGAACATAAGATATGTCATTCGCAAACATCAACCCTCAAATGCAAAGGCATATTTGACGTGACTTTCACACTGAAATTGTATTCGGTAACATATACAGTACATACCACAGTGAAAAAAGTGCAGATTTGTTTTTAGATGACAACTAGAGAACCAAAAAATACAACAAGACCATTCAAAGTCTATTAAATTCAGCATGCTTATGGGTCAATGATATGACGTCTGTCCTATTGCAATTTCTTCAGTGAAAAAGGTTCAAATTTCATAATAATTCCCCACATACCTGTAGTACCTCTGACCAAATCATTTTTTCAGAACTCATTAGTGACTCAGCATGTTTTTTAAAGTGTTAAAGTGTTAAAATGTCATGTCGCACTTAACTGCTGATTATAAAACTTACTCTAAATCTGATCAAATGTATTTATTTTTCTTTTATATTTTATATTTTCTGAAGTATTTTATTGTCCTACATGGAATTTCTGCTTTCTTGAATAGACATTTCCCCCATAATATTAAAACAAATCGTCACCTTCCTAAAATAATCGCCTAAGTCCCTTTTGCCTAAGTTTACTTTGCCATAATTTATGCCATAATTTAAATTTTGGGAATTATTTTAGGAAGGTGTCGAAATATTGTCAGAGCATGTCAATTTTTTTAAATATCCTGTTTTCATACTTTCAAATATCAATATCATGTTAAGATTATTCGGAACTTAGATTAATATCCCAACCCAAAATAAAAAAAATTAAAGGTTATTCTCAGTCGCACCACATGACATTTTTTAAGGTCGGAGTCAATTCATGTACATAAAAAAACACAAAAAATGTCAAACATAGATTTATGCAGACATGTCATTGTAAATATTTGAAAAAGTTTAATAGAAACAACATTTTAAAAACTTCATACATCATTGATCCTTATATTTTGCGGTTTTGCTACTACACTACATGATGAGAAACCCAATAGTGCCAGACCACACAGCTTCTACAACGTCCACACTAACATGATGGACCAATGAACAGGAATTTCAATTGTGATTCTGTAGAATTTATTAAGAACAAACCACGCGTTTCTCTGAATGGTTAATCCGCCTGTCAATCACACTAAACCACCAGAGTTCCAGACCTACACGTTTCAATAAAGTTTTGTCCATGCGGGTGGTTTTGGCAGATTCCCGCCATAAAAGCTGCTAAGCAAATTTGTTACTACAACTTTTGGCCTATCAAATCGCAAATCATTCCTCATCCGCACATGTTTAAGTTATAACCACGAGATATTCTGCGATGGTAAAGAACTTACAGAGTATCGCATGTACAGTAGGGCCCAGGTGATGAGATGACGGAGCAGCACCGGCAGTGGCCCTCGCCTCCCACTGTGCCTCTGGAGTGTTTGTGCTGCTGCTGCTGTTGTTGTCCTGTTGTTCGTTGTTGTGTAGGTCATCCTCTCCTCTGCTGCCATCTGGGAAGTCTCTCTCTCCCCCCATCCATTACCACCGCCCTGGGACAGAACCCTTCAACACCGCACTGCCCCTGTGATCCCAGCCCACAGAGGTACAGACACACTGGTGCTCACATACAGCAAAAAATACACACCAAACGCACTGGATGCATCTATTTGTTCATCTGAAACCTTTACGACCATTTCGTTGTTTCAAAGGTCTCATGTTACTCTAGAAACTTTGCATATTCGGGCTGGGTTCTTTTCTCAGTTTTTAACCTTCATACACCTTCATTTGGATAATCTCAGCCCTGGAATTGCTCAAGAAAAGGTAAAAAATGTAGCTTTTAACTTGAAAACTACCACTACATGACATCACAAGGAGGAATATGAATATGCATATGCAGACAGACTAATAATAAAGAAACAAAACTCAATTCCTGGTAACAATTCCTGGTAAGTTTTTGATGTGGTAACAACATTCTAACCCATCTTTAAACTACCAAAAGTCGATTTTTGCTGAATTTTTCTAACCGAATGCATGAATACTAAATCGCTCATCGTGCATCACCCTGCGTTACAAAGTCAGATCCTCCAGACTGGAAAATGTTTGGTTCAACTTGGTGACATCATTTGGGTATTTCAGGAAGTGCTCCCCTGTGTTTTGTAAAATCCATTCACCCTTACCTTACTCTATTTTTTATCATTTCAGAACTCAAACCTTCTTATGTAACCACAGTTGTGTTTCATTCATGCTTGTCTGTGTAATGCACTTTGGCCGTCTCCGTTTCCAAAGCTAAAAATGCTCGGTTACACTTAGGTAGTAAGCCAGGAAGTGCTCCGTAAGGTTCATTCGTCTTCACTAGATTGATTGGAATCTTTTCAGCAAATTTTCTAATCAAAGCATACCCAGAGAT
Source organism: Scartelaos histophorus (assembly GCA_000787155.1). Lineage (NCBI taxonomy): Eukaryota > Metazoa > Chordata > Actinopteri > Gobiiformes > Gobiidae > Scartelaos > Scartelaos histophorus. The sequence continues at coordinate 25,887 of KN508464.1, read as the reverse complement.
GCAGTATATTTGTATTTTTGTATAATACTGTATATTAAGACCTTCTTCAAAAACATCAGATGGTAATCCAGGAAGTTCTTTCACCTTCACTAAACCAACTGTGAACATCTCAGCACTCACATTGCCCTCAAGCTTTGAAGGTGCACCATGCAACTTTTTGGTCATGGGTGTGCTTCCAGTTTATCTCCAAGGAAATGTTATTGCTTTGCTTGGAATGTTCCGCAGTATAGCATTTAGTCTTATTTATAATGCATTTAATCAGTTGTGGATGTTTTTATGGCTAGAATATACCTTGAAAAGAATCATTTCTTCACAGATCTGACTTGTAACTTGACCTGGTGGCGTCGCATGCACGTGTCCATGGAGACAGTCAAGATAATGCAATACTGTGGAACATTTTAGGCATTCACAGGGGGCAGGCCCTCTACCAGAAAAGTGGCATTTTGCACCCTTTTTTAGTTTAGTTTTATTTATTCATGTTTTGAATCCTGCATATGCCACATCTTCATCACAGCTTTATTAATGTCCTAAATGTAAATGAATTTGCGTAGGGGTGTGCATTGCCATTATTCTGATGATACATATCATGATATCCCTGTTACAATTCAATATATCACGATATATCTCAATACTAAAACCCAGGACGATATATATTGTGATTTATGAATAACTGCATATAATATTATGGTCAATTACACCTTCATGAGAGCAAAATTTAACTAAATACATTTAGTTTATGATTGATTTCATGAAGAACAAAATCGATTCGGATGTGTTTTGATTCGATGCGAGAATCACACAATGAAGTATCGCGATATATCACTTAATTGATTTTTTTCTTACTCCCCTAAATTGTAATCCAGGAAGTGTGCAATCATGTCGACATCATAGTGGTTTTATTCTTTAGATTTTTTCCCATTCACCCCAAAAATACCAAAAATCAAAGGTCCTGTTGCACAAAATTGGTTCTTGACCTTTAAATTTTTCCCTTTGGTTTTGAGAATGGAGAAAAAAATCTAAAGAATAAAGCCACTATGATGTAAAGCTTCTGAATCCCGGTACAAAACTCGCAATAGACAAACGTGCACTACTCCTAGACCTGATCATTTTCTGACATCATGCGTGCAACTAAAAATAGTAAGAGAAATGAAAAAACATTGGCTCAAGTCTAATTAGCAAAGCACCACTGATGCCTCTGTTGCACCTGCTTTCACCGCACTTTTGTACCAGCCACAGCTCTCCGAAGGCAGAGGAGGGGAAGAGGCATTCAGAGGATCAGCTCCAGCCTGCAAAGCTCTGGGTTATCAAACTCATTAATCTACATGCCATAGTCGGCGGATGAATAATTGTGCGTTGAATGTATCTGCCACTGTGATAGCTACAACGTGCTCCTCGTGTGCCACAACCAGCAGCATTGTCTGGCTGCCTGGTAATTATTAGGTGCTTTGTCTTTGCTGGAGGTTGGAAGAGTTTGGGAAGGTGGGGAAGGGTACGCACAGACCCACCTCTGCCGCTCAGAAGGCGTCAGCTTTAAAGGTTCGACGCAAAATTGACTCTCGTGAGCTTTAAGCCATGTTATAATGTCGTTACCTGATCAAAAATGTTGAAGTAACCCTGGCTAGTCTGGCTATTTCTCCAAATGCTCTGTTCCACCAGTTTTCAGTTTTCAAGTTAGCTCTTTTTAACTTTAGTTCAGTAAAGACGACTGAAACGATCCAAATGATTCTAGTGAAGGCGTAGGGAGTTTAAAAAAACACAGTGGAGCTTTTCCTGCATTACCACATGACGACACAAGGGGGAGTGTTTTCTGTTTGAGAGAAGAACTCAGCCTAAATATGCAGAGTTTGTGTGAATGAAGCAAAATACAACTCCAGGTATGTTTTGGTGATTTTTATTACATTAATCCTCAACTGTGGCGTGTAATATTGTTCGTGTTCATGCGTTTTACAGCTTTTACAGCACATTAATGGACATTCATCTACAAAATTAATACAACATTAACATTACTACAACATTTTACTGTATCATAATGAGAAAAAATAAAATAATACAAGATCAACGATTATTCTGATCAACAAAATTCATAATATTGCACATAATGATGGATCTTCGTTGTGGGTTTTGCCAAATCCAGCTTTTTAGAAATACATTTTTTAGATTTACATGTTATAAGAGACTTTCACAAAACCCTAATTTCAATTGTTCTAAATAAATAAATCATCACATAGCTTAAATACACAACGCAACAGCTTTTTTCAAACAGCTACGTAAAAATAGGAGTAGGAAATCGTAGTGCTGCTTCTTAAGGCTTACTTATAGTGGACTAAACCAAAAAAAGTTGGTACTCCAGCTTGAAAAATGGGGTCTGTCTGTTAAATATACAGAAATAAAATGAACAGAGATAGTGATGGATTGTTAAGGAAAGCATGAATCTATACTGGACACTAAATTATGCCATGTATCCTGTGGTCTCAACTCATGTCTTAAATAATCCACCTCATTCCTTCACCTTCCCAGTTGCTTCTTTCTCCCTTTTCCTTGTCTAGATGCCTTGGTTTAAAAAAAATAAAAAAAGATTTGCAATTCATGTTTTAATAATAGGATTCCCCAAGCTGACATTATAAACGCATATGGAAAAATGGCCAAAAATATGAAATGTGAACTGACACACTAAGGTCCACTTCGGGTTAGGGTCAGCAGTTCGATGTAGAATAAAACAGAACACTTTGTTGTCTTTGGAGAAAACTACGGTACTTCAAAATTGCAGCTCATTGCATCCTTTCGATTGTGATTTAGCTTTAACTTTAAACATGCGATGATGAGGACGATGAAACTACAAGGAAGGCTTTAGAGATATTGAACCAGAAGTAGCCGCGACAAGTCTTCCTGATTGAATTTATGCTTCAGATGTACCCGTCCATATAAAAAATAAACGTACTCAAGTTGGAGACAGGCAGTGCGCTGGGAGAGTTGTCTGGCCCGATGCACAGGCAGTCAAATCTTTTGGGACCAGAGGAACATCCCAGTGGAACTCTCCTGTGTCTAGACTTATCCAGGTCTGAAAACCCACAAGGAACAAAAAAATCCCATGATTCAATGAGATGTGGTGACGATTTATGGTTTTTTGTAAAAATAAGCAATACTGATTTACTACGTCTGCTTCCTTACAGTCAAAACATTGGGTTTAATATTAATTTCAATAGATTACAGTGTTATTTGACGTAATTTAACCTGATATCTTGAAATAATCTCGACCCCTATCTTGGAGTGCCCCTCAAGCCAAACTTTGGAAACTGAACTTTAACGTTTTAAAATATATCCGATAAGGCATTAAGATAATATTTTAAACAATTCAAATCCATTCATGACTATAGGCCTCTAAATTCTGGTTCTTTTAAGCTGTCCTTATATTTATTCTCAGTTATTACAAAAGTTTTATAAAAGTAATTGCAGTATATGGGTCCCTTGCCAGTATAGCTGTATCTTATATTTATTTGTATAGTTCAATTTGCTGACCGTTTTTCTTCAAATCAGACAAGTAACGCAAAAAAGCAAAGAGGAAAGTCCGACCGTGGAGACTTGTCAAATAAATTGGGTTTTTTTTGCAGAAGAAATAAAGTTGGTCATCGAAACTTTTTTATATTTGTTGGCAGGCACATTTGCATAGTTGTCAACAAATTAATCTAAATATACGGATTGCATAATGTCAAAAATCGGAAGCAGAGGTTTGGTTTTGAACTTATAAGACTGTGTGAGCCAGTCTGTGCACTACATTCTCAACCAAGCGTGTCCTTGAGATAACCCCATCGCAGATCAAACCTGGCGACAGCATTGTACCTTTGTAATTTGTTTTTTTCTCCACGCGAAGGTCATCAAGCTTTGCAAAGAAGTTCGCTTAAAAACTGGACAGCGTAAGAGAAGAGAGTGACCATTTCCTGGCGATCGCGAACGGGCTAAACAGATTCAACGGGCGATGTCGCATTTATCATGGCCAGAAAAAAAGCTAATATCTCGAAAAACAAAAATGGAAGGCAACCGTGACTCCGAAAGGATGAAAGCGAGGACGTTGGACGACACAGGTCAACCTTCAAAACCCCTCCCCCCACCCCAGCGCCGCCCGGTCCGGAGACGGAGAGAGGGGTGATGTATTTTAAAAAGCTCTCCTGACCTGTAGCCGTCGTTGGAACAGTTTGCTTAAATGGACGCGCCGACGTTTTTGAGAATGTGCTTTGTGTAGCAGATTTCGAAATGCGCTATTACATTTTAAAGGACACACGTGTTCGCAATAGACACTCGGTTTGAAGAGATTGTAGAGGCGCGGTTTTAAAGGCAGCGTAGGGCATTGGTGTCAGTCGCTGAAGGTTTCTAGCAAGGTCCTAAGGGTAATTCCCATTCACCTTGTCCATTGCCCTGTGCGGACGAAGCAAGCCATACGAGTGAGTTTTTTTTTCCTTCCGGGATATTTGCTTGGGGATCGGGCGCGTTTTTGAAGAGATACAAGTAACAAGAAGAAGTTTTAGAGGTCACAAACAAATCACAATGTCTGTGGGTGCAGCATGTGTACGCAAACCAATATAGTGAGGCAAATGGAGGGGAGCGCGCTGTTGACTACAGGTATTTGGAGAGACTGTCTATATGCAAATGGTAAGAGGATGTGCATATAATGACCCAGTATGAGAATAGGGATCCTGCTGCACTGTTGCTTTCAGGCTTTGTACTTCAAGCACTGTAGATGTTTTGATTCATTTTATATATTTTAGATGAATGGCACTAAACAGTTTTGGTCAATTGTGTTTAAAGACAAATTTGATTGACTGTGTGAGTGACCTTTAAAGGTGCAGTCTGTACTTTTTCTGATGGAGGGTCTGCCACCTGTTGGACCTTTTATTGCTTTGCCTGTAATGTTTTTTATTGTAAGTTAATGAATGAATACATAAAAAAGAGAGAGATAAATCACTGAAAAACATTCTTACTGTGAGACTGTGAGCAGGCTTGCTTCTTCACAGACCTGACCAGGGCCAGTGACAGTCCACAAGTAAAATGACGGTGCGTTGTAAAATGACGGTGCATTGTGACTTTATGTAGTTCAGTTTGCCCCCTGACAGTTCTGCAGGGGGCAAGTTCTGCAGTTCAGTCCTCTGGTTCACACTTAGTGCTTTTGGGAACATCACATAACCTTGCCCAGCAAAATGGATTCTTGTGATATTTCTAAGTTCACACTCATGAGAATCCATCTTGGCATGTACCCGATCTAAGGATAATTGGGTGGGCAGACCAATCAGAACAGCACTAACGTTTGAGTGGTAATCAACGGTGAAGTATGAGCCTAAACAAACATGGTGACGCTCACAGACGCACTTCAGCCTATTTCAGCATCAGTTCTGCTACACATACTAATCTGGCATGAGCCAGACACTGGCGCCATTTAACTTTTGTGATCATTTAGTTTCCTGGGAAGTATAGACTATTTGCTGACAGCTAATATTGTTGAAATTTTGTAATAAAATTATACAAAAGAAATTGTCTGAAATTATTATTAATTATTATTATTTTCTTGGGCAGAAGAAGTATATTTACTGTCTGAGATACAAACATGTTCAAAGATGGAGGAGGATTTAAGTAATGGTTATGTTTTCATGTCTTCTGGTCAGGGAGAGAGTTATTTGGCATATCAGGCAATCTTTTTTTTTTAAGATTATGAGACTATTAGCATTTTTCTTCAACAGTTTCACAACTTTAACATCTGTTGAGATCTGTGTACACCAGGGTTTAAAAACAACCTTGTTATGGCATGGAGTGGAATGCATTTGTCACTACACCCTCTCCATCGACTGACAAAACCCATTTAGACAGACCTGGGTAAAAGAGATGCATAAGTAAACAAATGGACATGGCTACAAACTCCTTGAATTTGGAAAGGCATCAGTGGGCTATTTCCTCTCCTATCAGCCCCCAATGCTGAGAAGAGGAGCTGAGAAGTTCATTTAAATCCTACATCACTTTCTATTGTCTAGTCTATCAGTAACACTTAGGATCCTTCCCTATCCTGTGTTCCCGGTGCCCTGGCCTCACCACTACAATCTTCTCTTAGCACCAATGATGAGCTGAGGGCCCCATACTAATGCAGGGAGACACTTCAACACTAAACAGCTGAGGAGGAAGCTGCAATGTATTGAAAACGCAGATGGAATGTTCAGAGCGGTCATACAGATGTGAATAAGAATAAGTCATTATTGACAGACCACAAAATGCCTTCTAAAAAGTGCGTGTAACAATTTAGTGGCTCTCTGAACACATGGAGTAAAGAATCATCTAAAATGGTGTAGCTGATGCCCAATACTGTTAGAGCTCAGACACTGAACAGGGTTTGGCCTGGTTTGTATTTGGATGGGAGATCGTTTGTAGACAAGCAGGATCTCTAGTCTAGTGCACTATCATTGTGTCTATGGGCAAAACACTTCACTCACCTTACCTCTAATGTCCATGTACACTGGTTTTTGAATGAAAGTGTGTCTGTGAGAGTGTGGGGCAGACAGAGTTAAATTAGATGACTATATTGATGTAAAATTATGTAATATATTATTATGAAGTACTTGATAAAGCACAAAACTTGACAAAACCTTTCAAAGACCCGTATCCTGTCTCCCCAATTCCAGAGGGTGTAATTGACAGACAGATTAAGTAGTGTTACAGTCAAGACCACACTAGTCCAAACCAAAACCAGTCCGAGACCACAGGGTCCCGAGACAAGACCAAGACCTCTGAGAGTCGAGACCGAGACAAGACCAAGACTTTTAAAGGTCAATACTGAGAAAAGAGTGAGAACATGGCCCATCAAGACCAAATTGAGACTATTGTTGTAATTTTTCAACATTTTTTATTTTCTAATTATTTTGGTAGATATATATTAGGGTTTTTTCATAAATCTATCTTCATTTTATGTTAATTTAAGCTGTAATTAACATTTATCAGCTAAATAAGCCAAGCAAACTGTCCTGCAGATAAATTTGCCTCTTTTTTGAACCTTGAGTCCGAGTCCACACACCTTCTAGACCAAGACAAGACTGAGTCCAAATGTGGTCGCGTCAGAGATGAAACCAAGACTGGCCTCGAGACCAAAACCAGTCAGACCACTAGGATTAGACGCATGTTACAATAAACAAAAGAATAAACAAATAAAACACAAATGTCTTGTAAAAAGAAAGTTATAAAAAGAAAAAAGGCAAAGGAAGTTATACATTTTATTCTGAATGATGAGTATTTATGAACAAAGTGAACAAATAAGCGGCTTTGGCAGGACCGTCCTATGTTAGGATAGAGATTTTTTTTACACACAATAGTCTAGACCCTTCTGGATTTGAAAATAATGTAAAAGGGACTGGCTGGTCAGGCATCCATACTGTATGTTTAGGAAGCATGTAATTATAAGTCCCAAGTTTATTAACGTGGTAAAAAGATGGTTCTATATTTCATGGTTCACATTTTCATCTTTCTCTCTAATGCAGGATATGTACAACCAAAGTTTTTTTTTTTCTAAGCTACAACACACAAATACAGAAAATATTGAAAAAAAAAAGCTGAGTTATAACATAGTCAGACTTAACAGCAATTTATTCTGTGTTCACTTCCCATACGGTTAATATTTTTGCTGTTGGAGTCTAGTTTTGATTGACTGTGTTTATTCCTTATTAAAATCTGGGAGGTCTGTACACATTGAAATAGTACAGTCCGATTGAGGTATTTTCTACCCGTGTATTACTCCCTTTATGAAAAATATATCCCCCCTCCCTGCAGTTCGGACATGTGCGTACAGTGAGAAAAGATGGCTCCTGATATGTTTATAATTAAACAGTATGCTGGCGTATGCTTGGAGTGCTGACCAGTGCATTAGAAAGAGTGTGTGGGGGGA